>MPNV01000694.1:0-14791 GCA_013376435.1 Cyclocybe cylindracea | reverse complement strand
TATAAACCGCACACTGAGCTTGTCTGACACGCCGATCAATCTCGGAGAATATGCCAAACCAGATCAGTGAGTTCACAACCAACCAACCAACAAAAAGGCTGTTTATTCCATCCTAACATGGAATAACCGCAGGCCTTGTGAGCTTTTTCGACAGTCCGCACATGAGACTCTGCTGCGCAGTCGCAAAGAAGAACTGTATTTTGCTCATGTGGGCACACCACTCAAACTCCACAGCCGAAGGGGCATCCATTGCGTCTGCCTGAGCTGTTCCAGACGTCTTCGGAAGGAAGTTTTTCCGGGTCCTACGGCATTCCCAAGATCTCCGTAGTCCAGCCCCTGCATTCTCGGCTTACCGACTCTTTGTCGCCTTCGTTGATTGACGGCCAGTGAGATTTTGACATTTCCCAACCACCTTTATGGAAGTCTGGAGAGAAATTCAGGGCGTTGGACACGACGAAGCATGATCGCCGAAGCCAGCGATAATCCGTCAGATGGTTGCTGCATCGTGGATATTCATAATTAACGTCGATTGGCTGATACATCGCCACCAGTTCCCGACGCGAAGGGGGCACATAGCAGCTGACGATGCCCGTTGGACCTTCCCGGGACGCCATCGATCTTTTGGGCAACCAGAGCCAGAGGCAAAAGACTAACATCAACGCATTCCCGTGCCCGAGCACCTCTCCTCTAAAAACACCTCGATCCCAACTATGTAGGCGTACCTTTCTCTAGGGATCCACGTCCTGTCCCAATAATATCCATCTCCCGAGGCAACTTACTGTGAATAGCTAATCAGCAAGGAGGAAGCACAAGACCGCTGCCCACGCGCTGTCAAGAACCTCGAAGCTCAATTAAAATATCCAGTCTGAGTCTCCGCGAATAGCATAATCGCGTATGGCGTTCCTCTGTCATTCTGCCTGGGTTCTGTGCTTACGATTCGACTCGTAGCTTTGACACGGTTCCAGACGCGAGCGTGACAGTTCCTGTGACCGTAGGCATTATAAGCACGCGTGGATGCTGCCCGTTGTAGTTATGCCGCTGCCTGACGGTTCCAGGGATAGAAGACTTCTCCTCCCCAAGATGCGATATGTACGTATGACGGTGAATACATACGCCGAAGTTGCCCGAGCATCCCTCCGAGCCGCTGAACATTACATTCGAAGAAGGTGGCGGCCATACATCAGGAGATATCGAGTTTCCTACCCTACGGCCCCTCAAAGAACACTTCCAGCAAATAGTAGCAATGAATAGTCGGATCAGCAATCAAATGAAACATCCTACAACAGGATACCGCTGCTTAAGTTAAATACCTTAGTCGACTCTTCCAGCTTCCAGCTTCGCGCCGTGGGATAGCACAGTAACACCGCACGGAATCTCGAGATAACCGCCGAGTTCCAAGCGGCCTCACACACTTACGCACGCGCATCTGTCTATCTCCTCGCGGCGCCTGCCCAGAACGCGAGTAATTATAGCGCTGTAACAATCTGTCCTGCAACAAACAGACACTTCTTCCAAAGTTCGAATTCGAGTTCGTCGTGGGGTGATCTGCGTACACGACACATAACATACGACAGAACTGAGAAGCTACGGCCAGGGCCTACCAGCCGCACTGACATTGACATTGACATTGACATTGGACAAGGACAAGACGCACGACGTGCTTAGCCCATCCAACCCGCGCGAGCTTCGACGCCTCTTTCTCGTACACCTTGCGTGGGCTATTAACAAATCCAAATCCTCCTTGCACGCGTTCAAATATTTCTCATCTCCGTCGTCTGCTTTTCAAAGTTTCATCTTCCCATTCCGCATTCCGCTGTCCATGTCTATCAACAAGTCCAAGTCCGAGCTCTCTCGCCGCTGTTAGCTCTCGGTCTGTCTGAATATTACTCTAATCCGTACCTTACCGTCTGCCTCCTCGAACCCGCTGTACCAGACTTCACTAGCTACTAGTCACTGCTAGTAAGTAAGTGTACGGTGCAATTTCCTTCCCTTCCTTACCTCCGGCGTATCAAGCTACACATCAACTCTTATCACGCCCACGCATCTGAACGCCCTTCGACGCTCGACCCTTAAGCCTGAGCCTGAGCCTAAGCCTGAGCTTGGACAACGAACGTTAACGGAACGCGCTGCGCAGCACTGCCAAGCCCTTCGAAAGTGCCTTCCAAGTTCCATCACCTTTGAAATTTGAAGCCTTGCCTTGCCAGCAAAAAGTCTCGCGAAAATGCCGCGCGCGAAGGCGAAGGTGAAAGAAAGCGGGAGTTACATCGCTTGCACGCACGCACCTCGGGCTGTTCATGTTAACGTTCAAGTTCATCGCGCTTGTTTAAATTTGAGTGGCTTTCTTGTCTGAGTGGCTTCCTTGTCTATTGTTCGCTCGCTCACCAACAGACTGAGACAGGCGAATGTGTCATCGCTGGCCGCCAACCGCGACCGCCACGCGCCGGCTGGTTGACGATGACGACGCGCCTCGAGGCGCCCAGGACGACGACAGGAGCGGATGCCTAAGCTGACCGGACCAAGTGTAAGATGGTCAGTCCACCCAATAGTCACCCGCCAACGGAAGTTGTCAGCGTTTCGAATTTCAATGTCAACCGTACGTCTGTTAGCCAAGTTGACCGCCAGCCGCCGACCGATACTGAATAAAACCCGACCACTGTGCCAGTGAATGCCTTTTAATTCGTACGACTTTTGACCTATCTACACCGCCTTGACGCGTCGGTCCCATGAACGAAACACAGACCTTACGTTCAGCGCCTTAGCGCGTTCAAGTTCTAGCACCCTCCCGATCGCCAAATTCAAAGTACGAAACTTAAATCTAAATGCAACGCGTCGACCAGCCAGACATGAAGTAGGAGTCTACTCGTCCAGCCGTCTCGAGTGCGAATACTTACTTAATCCCAGCCGCTGCACTCCGGGAGGGTTCAGAGGTGAGCATAACGTTGACGCAGTGCAGTACAGCATGGCGACGCCCGGCCGCGGACGTGCGCAGACCATCAGCGCTTTAGCACCTTTAGCGCCCCGGGGAATCGGATGCCCCTCGAAACTCAGATACATACCTCGTCGGATCGGCGAAAGATTTGGCGTCGAAGATGATACGATGCGAACAAAGGCTTGGAATTTGGAGCGCGCCTAAGTACTGTCCAAGCGTGTCTCTGCGCCCACTAGTCTGATGCCGACCTAACGCCCTTCAAGTTTTTGAACAGGCCCTCCCTCTCTCGTCGCTCGTCTCTTGCAATTGCTCGTCTCTCGTCCCCCTAATTTCCTTAGCCACACGCTCGGCGAACACTACACCGCGCGCGTAATGTGGGCGGTGATAAACAAGCTGAACGTATACAAGCACTCGCGCACGCATGACGGTGTTCTAGATCTAGCCCTGACTCAACTCCTGTCTGTCGATCGACTTGTGCTCGAATTTTTAGCGCTAGTATCGGAAAGACAAGGCAAGACAAGGCAAGACAATCTCGCGACTTGGTCCAGGATGCGGCCCAACGAGCCTCTTGCCGCTCGGGGGACGTTAACCCATTCCTGCCATTGACAGGCGTTCTTCACGAGCCGAGTGGTGCACCCCAAGTTCCCTCCAAGCCCCCCTGAACCTGAGGCCTGAACGTTTGGACCTTCGTATCTGGTCTCAACGATCCACACGTCCCACAGTCCTGCCTAATACCGAACTTGAATGGCCATGGATCCCGACGAGTACGAGTAAATCGGTGCCAAGCACTTCGCGTTCTTCAGTCCATCGGCCTATCGTCTAACGTCGCCCGACGCGAACAACACAACCGTGACGCCTGTTCGCCTCCAGACCATGGCCAGCTTAGGGCGCTTACCCCCTCCTCTTGGCGCTCTAAACTCCTTGGACCCTCGCCTCCAAGACACTAAACCTTCAAGCTTCAAGTTTCCTCTCTCGTCCCTCCTCCGCTTTTCGCGCGTTCGCCTGCCTTCTCTCGTTCGACCGCTTCCTTTCATCGCCACAGGGTCCCGGGCCCTCCTCACACTAACCTGGCCCGGACAAGGACCAGACGAAGGTGTCTTGTTTAATCACGCCAAGCGATGATTAGTGTAACTTTCTGACCCGCTGAAGAATCCATCGCCAACAAGAAAAAAAAAAGCGCGCGAACATGCATGGTGTGCGATGCCTCTTGCCTATGGTCCCCGTGAAAAAGGCAGCCGTACCTAACCCTAACAGCACAAACACAGTTCTCTCTCGACGAGGACCCGCTCGACATCCGCGTTTCAAAGTCTTCCTCGAACACCCGCCAGTGGGAACTCTATCATTCAATATTCAATATTCAATTTACATCCTCTGAGCAACCCGCTCTCGGCGCTCAGGAGGAGCCAAGCTCTCCCACCTGCTCACGCGCGGCTCCTGTATCTAGTGGATTATAACATCTCGCCCAACGCCGATATCAGAGCACGCCGTCCTAGTCCTATCTGTCAGCTTTACTATTCGTCTGCCGCCCCAGAACTCCACTACTAGCAATGGAAGACCTCACCTTGCGGTGCCAAGACAACAACGCCAGATTAATCCCTCACTAGCAGCCTCAGCCTTGGTGGTTCATTCATGCGGCCGTCTCCTTCGTTCGCCTGATAAAGTGCTTACTGCGATGCGATGACCGTCAAGAGCTGTGCTATTTTTAGCCTTTGACGCGCCAAGAGAACGCGGAATCAAGCGCAGGGTCGACGTCCGCCGACCCAATCAACACGGCTTTGCCAACGGACGGGGCGTAATAAGTATCCTATAGGATTCCGGCATGGGCCTAGAGTTGTTCGACCTCAAATTAATCTTCCAAGCGCAACGGCCCACAGGTTCCTGGCCAACAAGCAGCCCCTCCTTCCTTCAACCACTCATATTCCGGTCACTCAGAACTTCAGGGTCTCGACTTCCAGCCGAAGAGAACATTACCCACCGGCGGCCCAAACCGTGTCTTCCCATTCGTTCTTGAACTGGGACTTGGAGAAGAGTTTCCGTCCTCGTCTTGTGCCAAGTCTTTCCCCCACAGGAGGCCCACAAGTAGGGTACACCGACCACGCGAGACGAATGCACGTATTTTTCTTTTGGGAACCCGCGAGGATCTGGTACTCCCAACTCGCTGAACTCAGAGCACTCTATTTTTATGCCATCGCGCCAAGAGAACGCGAAATGAAAGCATCGCATGCATATCCACGGGCTCGTCGACGCCCGTGCAATCATCGCATTAACGGTACGTCTACTATCTTCCTTCATTACTGAACCTGAACTCCGAGAAGGTGTCTGACCGGGGCTGGACCTATTCGTCTCCGACAGAAGAATTAGTTCCCCAAGTGTAAGGGACGGGCACTTCGCGAATGAGAAGGCTTTCTTCTCTTTCTCCCACTCACATCCCATGGCCTCGAATGTCAAACAGACCGACGGCATCGCCTCGGTTCCTTGCGTCCTCGTCCTTAATTCCCTGTACTTTGGATGAGTGTTTCTATCCTCGTTCGGCGCCAAGCTATCTCCACCCTCCCCATGAGCATCCCCTTTCCCCATTCTTTGACTCGCTCAGACCCGACCATGGCTCCTACTCGTGCTCCTCCAAGTATGGCTTTTCCAACCCCAGCAACCCGCCTATTTTTACACCTCGCCCTCGCCGTAGCGCCAAGGAAACGCGGTATTAACGCCTCGCATGGCCTTGTACGGTTGACGGCTGGGCTCAGGTCTATATTTCAGTAGGGCGACGCATGATGGACCTTCTCTGGGGTCCTTGCCGGATGGCAGGCGTGAGTTCGTGACGCGCTTGTCACGGCGGCTAATATCCGCCCTCATTTAGCCCTCATAACATGAGTTGTTCCTGGAAAATATAGGACCATACATACGTCCCTTTGTTTTTTCTTTGTAAGAATTCAATAAAGGCCCTTTTTCCGCCTTACGCCTTGGGTAATATGAATTTTACTCTGCCAAATTGGGTGTTGAAAACCATGATCGCCGAAGGCCTTGTTCGCGTTGTCCTGCAACCTTCCAAAGAACCTGAAATTTTAGAAAATGATATAGGGGAAGCTGACGATATGTTCCACTGCAGCAATCGTCTCAGAGGCCTGGAATGTGTTGGACCAGCATTCGCGAGGACTTCGACATTAAATTTCAGCTGTAACTTAAAAATTTTCCGAGCGCGGTCATCCAGGTGGTCACCATCTTCTACATTACACATTTTATACTCGCTTTCCAGTTTCTCTCACTTCATCTAGGTGGGTCAGCCTGACGAATATGTCCAGAAATTTGATGAACTTACTATACCCACGCGGCTTTGAATGGTAGCCATCTGGAAATTGAGATTTCGAAGATGAATGCATACGGACTGAGCAAAACTGCTGAAAGCTAGCGTACACGTACACAGCAATGAGTATCATCCAGATCGTCCCAAACTTCTTTTAAAATTCATTACACAGAAATGAGTGTCACGCTCAAGCAGCTAAATATAGGACGCGGTGCCACGTACCCCTGGTACCTCGCCTTCTGTTATGTAAAACAGTCCTCTCTGTCGACTGAGCTCAGGTCTGTTTTGCCTCTTCCTGGCTTGTTCACGGCAAATTTTATACAGATGTGTCATTGAGAGCTTCTACACAACTCAGATATTGACTAAAAAGTGGGAGGGATACACGCCTAACGGGCAAAACCTGAGCAGAACTGGCCCATCATCGTCTGAAATAGACCTGAGCCCAGTCGTCAACCGTACCTTGTCCACCCAATCATCGAATCAACGCCGCGTTCATTAAGGATTCGACTTTGTTCGGGCGCTCGTCAACGACGACGAGGATTCGGACCTGGGCCTCATTAATAATAGTTGGATCATCAGTCAACGAACACCTTTGGAATCGTATGATGAAGAACAGGAAACGCTGTACGGCACGCATCTCCCCGGGATTGGACGTGCGAGGAGCTCTTCTCAAGAGCCACGGCCTGGCCTGCGAGCAGTGCCAAGCCACCCCTCGAATCTCGCCATGGGGCATGGGTAGCTAACTTCCTATCTCGCCGTCCACGTCCATTGACACCAGCCTCCGGTTAGCACCTCTCGTATCCTATTCCTGGACTCCTGCAGTCCTTGAACTCACCGTTCTCGCCAAGCTCACCATCTGCCCAGGCAATCCTCAGGCTGCTGCGCTTTCCTGCCCAGCACCTCTTTCTTCCCCGCAAGGTCATTGAGCCACTCGCAGAGGCTTCTCGTGCAGGCTTGGCACCCTAACAAAGACTCAAGCACCTAAAGCCCAAACCCCAAGACGCTACTGTAGATCTCAAGCCTCTCTCAAGCTTAAGTTGGGAGCCGACTAGCCGTTTCTGGTCTCTCCTTCCTTCTTCGTCTCTAGCCCAGGGTTAAGTAAGTGCTACCCGGCCATCTTGAAGGCGTCCACTGTTGATGGGAGAGTCAGGGCACGAACCAGATGAATCTACACGGAGGATCTCGCAACTTGCCTTGCCCGGAGGATCCAGGCTGGCAGCGTCACGCCGGGAGGGTGTGCGCCGTACGTAGACCGTACGCCGCCTTCAGGATCAAGGACGTCCAAAGGTCTCGCTTGATCTCTGAGTCCTAGGCTCCCTAAGTGCTAACGCCCGTGCCCGAGGAGCACTCTCGTTTTTTGCGGTATTTTATGTACTCATTTCCATGGAATTCGTCTGCATTTTGGGCTTGCTGACTTTTGACGCCCGTAGCTCCTAGGTAGTGCTCAATTCAGTGTTGAGCTCTTTAAGTTGTGCCATATGTCGGAAACCCCCAGATGACATGATCAGACCGATAATGTCGACAATTTCCCAGGTTCATGATCATACATGATCATGATAACAGTTTCCTTGATCAGGAACGGCATCCGGCTGATCATGCCGGCGTGATCAGACGGGACCGTCTGACCAGAGAGACAGGACCTGATCAGCGATGGTAGTCGTAGTCAAAGAAATATAAAATGTTCATATCACAGTTTCTAATGAGATTCTACATCGTCTTTACAGGACCGCCATACAGGTGATATTAATTATACGTACTCAACAGGAATTGAACCTTGTGCTGGGAATCCACATTACATAATCAGACCTTACATACTAGAGCATACTTACCGTTACGCCAATAGGCAGTTTATATTTCATGAATTGAACTCTATCTAACGGAATGCTCCTGGTCAAGTAGCAGGTGCCATTTTTTGGGCGCTAAATCTCTCTTGCAAAGGTCTGCCAGGCATATTCCCCACGCGGAGAAGGGGCAACATACTGGCGGTCTTTCGTTACAGCAGATGCCGAACCTCAAGAGCGCTTTCGCAAATGCAACATAGATGAATGCCCTCCAGAACGCTACTCATGCAGGCCTACCAGGTTCGTATACGGTAGAATAATGCACATCGGGCCCAATGCTGCTAACATGAACACGCAGAACATGCAGCTGCAGGCAGGTGCCAATCTCAACCTGAAGCCGCCCACTGCTGGACAGCTGCAGCAGTGGAATATCGCCTCACCGATGCAGCGTCCGTCGTTGGTTGCCAACTCCATCGTGAACAGCATCGACGGGCAGCTGAACAGTGTGATGAACGGACAGATGAACGGTGCTGGGCTGTGAGTCCAGTGCTTGGGCGTTCGGTACCTGTGCGCTCGCCGTCCGCGAATGGCACCCCCCCGGGGATGAGGAATGGCGTGCATGTGTCGATGTCACCGCACCTTCACAACTCGCCATTGCTGTTGCCCAATATCGCCCAGTCGCAGTCACCACCCCGTATGCCAACGATGCCGAACATGGGCATGGCGTCGCCCTCGTTGCACATTGGCAGCCTGTTGGAGGCGATCTTTTGGTGAGTACGCTACGTTTGACATTCATCGCCCTCTGTTTCGACCATAACTTCTTTGTTGGGGCTGTCTTCTACTCCCGACTCTGTCCTGTTTTCTTTTCCTTTTGGCCTCATGTTTTCTTTTATTCTCAACTATATTACTCGTTTGCTTCATACCTTCGGTCGCCACAAAATCTGATATCTTTTTCCACCTCTTCGCTCGTCGTGCTGTTTGATTAGTTCGATATATATACCCTCTGCGTCCTTGAGCTCTGAGGTAAATGTGTGAGAGTAAGTCTTTGGCAGGCGAGTGCAGCTGAGTTCGTGTCTGTCGTCAAAGGGCTTCGAGCTCCCGGGCGCCTGTGGGAATGGTGCCGAGCCTAACGCAGCAAGCACCAAGACCTCAGCGTCAAAGTAGCCACGCCAGTCGGCACACTGGTCGGGCAGGTAGTCTTCGGCTGGCTGGCAGACATTGTTGGCAGAAAGAAAATGTGTACGTCCTGTGCCTCTCAAGTCTTCGACAAATTTATATTTTGTGTATTTGAAGATGGAGTGGAACTACTCATCATGGTCGTATCGACGTTCGCACAGGCGCTCGTGGGCAATGCGGCTGCTGTGGATATTATAGCAGTGCTCATTGTCTGGCGGTTCATCATGAGTCTCTGGCGTTTTGCCGGCCGTCTATCTTCGTGCTCAAGGGCTGTGAATGATCATGGACAGATGGGCGTCGGAATTGGAGGCGACTACCCTCTGAGCGCGATCATCTCCTCCGAGTTCGCGCCCAAGAAGACACGCGGGCGAATGATGACAGCCGTCTTCGCCTCGCAAGGATGGGGAAACTTCAGTACGTCCCTCCTCTCCCTCCCTCCTCCCACCCTGTCCAGCCCCTCCTTTCCCTGTCTTACTATCTTCCAGCCGCCTCCCTCATAGCATTCATCATCACTGCCGCGTATCGCGACTCCATCCTCGCCGAACCCGCGCTCGACCAGCTCAACTCGGTCGACTTCATGTGGCGCGTCCTCATCGGGCTCGGGTGTGTCCCGGGCGTCGTCGGCCTCTACTTCCGGCTGACGATCCCGGAGACGCCAAGGTCTACGATGGACATTGAAAGGAACTTGGAGGCAGCGTGTGGAGATATTCGGGGGGTTGTGGGTGCGGGCGGGGGGAGGGGAGCAGGGAAAGGGGTTGGTGAGAGCGATGGGGATGGGGAGGAGAGGGAGGAGCGGGTGGGTATTGTGAGGATGAATGCGAAGATTTTGTTTAGCACGGCGTATTCGTGGTTTGCGCTGGATGTACGTCCCTCCTCTTCCTTTTGTTTGATAATAGATATACAACTGCTTACCCTGAATTTGGTACAGATAGCATTCTACGGCCTCGGTCTCAACTCGGCCAACATCTTGCACGCGATCGGGTTTGGCGAGCCGACGAAGGAGGGGGTGCGTGCCGTGTACGATAATCTCAACAACGTTTGCATTGGGAACCTCATCCTCTCCGCTGCGGGCCTCATCCCGGGGTACTGGGTCGCGTTCGTGTTCATCGACTCCTGGGGCAGGAAGCAGATGCAATTGATGGGGTTTGTGGTGTTGACGGGGCTTTTCGTCATTCTGGGTACGGGATTCTTCCCCTTCTGGTCCCTTTGAGCCTGCACTGAAGAACGGAGGCGGCGTGGTCTGGGAGAGAGGATGATGATCGAAAAATAGGAAAATATGGAGGCGCGAGATAAAGAGGATGTCAAGGGCGAAGTAAACGGCATGTATTAACAATGGTGATTGTCTAAATATCTGAAAGAGTATCTAGGTCTTCTTCCCTCGCCCACTGCGCCCACCACGCCCACCACGTCCACCACGTTTCCCACCTCGAACACCAGAAGCTTCCATACTTGGGGGATCCGGTTGAGAAGTACTTGCGGGAGGTGGAATAGAACGGCTTGATCGTCTGAGATTGGTGGGTGCAGGAACTGGAGGATTGATGGGTGCGTCAGGAACTGGAGGATTAATTGGGGCGGGAACTGTGGTGTTGACTGTGGGAGATGCGACGTTTGTCTGAGCCGGCGCCATGTTGGAAGCTGTAGGACGTGATGCGAGGACCTGAGATGTCGGCGGTGGGGGTGGTGCTGATTGCGGCGGCAGGTTAGATAACTCGTCAACATAGAAATCGGAGTTTTCTTCATCGTCGTCATCGTCGTCGTTGTGGTTTGGTGCTGGAGCATCTGTTGCATGGCGAAGAGGAGCTGGGGAAGAATGATCACGATGGGGGACTGGGGGATTGCCGAGGGAAAGCGCTGCGAACAAGTCGAGCTCGCGTGTAATCGCATCGCCGTCGTTGAGGGGAGTGTTTTCATCAAGTTCGACAACCTCCGCATCTGGATTATCACCGCCAGTAGCTCGGATATGACGTGAAAAGACCTCCAAGTTCCATTTTGAGATAAGACCACTGAACCAATCCGCGCTCAAAGGGTTGTGCTTGGCCTCAACAAGCCAGCGCTTGTAGTATTCGAAGTCTGTCAAGTAAGGAATAAGTGTAACTGAGCCGATCCCATTACTCCGGAAGGCAGGATCAGGAGATAAGCCATATCGTGCCTATTGGTGTTCAGGGAATCAGTGCAATGTCGCTCAAATCATGAAAAGGGGACATACAAGAGTTGAAATCCAGGCAATAAAGCCAACCGTTGTTGTTGGAGTCGTGCCAGGTCGGATGAAGGCAGACACGGAGCGGCCAACAGCAGCCTCGACGTTTGTGGCAGCGCTCTTGCCGAACATAACGATACGAGCGATCTGGAACCGGGAAGTAACATTTCATGAAATTAGCAAAGGCTGTGGCAATGTAAACTCACCCTGAAGAGACATGGACCCAGAAAGCGATCAGAGATATCCGTAGTGTTGTCACTGTCGCGATACAGAATGGGGGGAAACCGCTCGTAGGATGGAGTACCATCAGGAGCCGAACCGATGTATCCCAGAAGCTTCCGGATTCTTGGATCGCTGTTGCGGGGCGACTCGAGACCATCTGATGTAAAGAGATCTGAGGGAAGGTCATAAACTGCTGCAGGACGATCCCGACAGACGATCCGAATGCTGTTTGAGTGGTTGCTATCCAGGGCCCCCTTGAACTAAGATAAATAATCAGTAAGCATCCAGTAATGATGAAGAAATGACTTACAAGCTTGAAATAATTTTTACCTACATTCTGCATCGTCAATCGCATGAGCGAATGGAATTTCTTATCCACTGTCGCATAGATCTCCGAAGTAGCGCCGAGAGCGATATTTGCTTCACTTTCGTAGCGCTCGAGGTCCTCCAGGCCAAATGGGGGTTGAGGCATTGCAAAGATCGAAGGAGAAACAAACAGGTTCCAAAAGCACCCGTGATATGCACCATCCTTGGAGACTGCCTTCTCGATGTCAGCCACCGTCTCAGAACTTGCATCTCCAGGTGCCTGAGGATCCACATTTGACGCGGTCGAGGTGTTCGTGCTGGACAGTGTTGGCGGCTGTCGTCCCCGTCCCCGTCCCCGTCGCTGCTGCTGGAGCTGGGCATCCAGGAGGCACGCGTTCAAGCGTGCTATTTCCTTCCGTAGCTGACCAACCAGCTCATCTTTGGCAAGATAAGCCTATTTCTCAGAACTGTGAGCTAAAACTTGTCTCCCTAAATGGATTTATCACTTACGCGATATAACTCTTCGACATTGTAGATATTCAAGTTGGGAGGGGCGTGAAATCGTTCTGCCGTCGCACTTGATGCAGATTCAGTAGCCGACAATGCTCTGCCATCGCCACAAGGTGAGTCGGTCTGTTGCGGTTGGGCGGTGGCTACTGCAGGACTGGAACGACCAGAACTCGGAGCAGAGAGAAGTGGAGGTGTCCCAATAGCTGCAGCCGCTGTCCTGTGGCCAGAAGCAGGAGGTCGTCGAGACATGGCAGATTAGCAGAGCGAATGAGAGAATGGTCGACGCAGAGGAGAGGTGTGAGGTCCTGGGGTATCCCACTGTGCTACAATGAGCTACTTAACGGAAAATTGACCATGGACGTACTCACAACATGCGGAGAGACGACGATGCAGATCTTGAGGCTCGGCTAGATTATAATACCCCTTTTGGACATGAGCGTTAATATTATCTCACCCATAACGTCAATCCACATGCTCGACAGTCCATTATCTTAAAGATAGGTAATAATAAATGTGACTTACATGCTGAAAATGTCAACCCGGCTGCCTTGCCCCTCATCTCAACGTAATAAGACATGCCAAACAGGTACATGGGAACCATCGATTGCACGTGTTGAACTTCCTACAGCCGTACATTAATTGGTAGTTCGACTGACTTCATCCTGACCCAGATGTCCTCGTCTGTGAAATTGACCAGGAGCCTTTCCCCTGCTGGTGAGCCCGGATCTTCAACCAAAAGGACGCCCCGAATGATCGAGTTTGTATCGATTACAACAGCATCAGACCTTCGCCTCGGATGAACACGAGTAAGGCGAAGTGAGTTGTCTCTAGCACGATTTGCTGGCATCTTGGGCACGTCGAAGGGAATAACTAGGGCGAGGTGATGAGTGCTTGAGTTGTACATAATTTTGAAAGGATAAATGATTTGAACAAGCATGCACTTTTTCAAGTCGTCAGAGAGCTTGACGAGTGCAAAATCATAGCGCAGCTTGTCATAGAAGATTGGGTAAGCTCAGAGGATGTGGCTGTTCCAACGCCAGTCGATAACGGAAGAGAAGATAACTTTAATAAACCAATATGGCGTTACCTAAAGAAACTGAAGGTTGAGCGTAGGCCGATTATGGGGAATCAATTACGACGTACTGATGTGTCTGGTGAGATCCCAGTTCCACGTCGAATCACGCTGCGGTCTACAAGATACTTGTTGAGTTTTCGGCGAAAATTCTGGAACACAGCATCGTGGCCACTCTGAGATTCAACGTCCACAAGGGGTATTGCAGGGCCGAATGATCCATGAAACACACGGCAGGCGCCACTCCCTTCAGCAGGAGAAGCATGAGATCCGTTATCGGAATCAGGCTCCTGCGCACTTAACTCCTTCTCCCGCTGAGATTCATCGATAATGTCAATGTTGGTACGTATCATGGTGGAAACGAGGTCCATTTCGCTAATTCGCAAGACCTAGGGCAATTTTACATAGACTTTCCTACGTAATTCGATAATTTGCTCATACCTGTGGAGCCACATTCTTGAAGTTCGTGTGCCATTGATAGTATTTTTTGAGCAGCCCGTTGACAGGCTATGAATTCGGCTGGCCACGGATTTTGCGAATTTACGTATAATTCATCGGTTCTGCGAAGGCATTACAACCTTGATCAACCCAACTTATTGGGTCGGAGGTGCTTCCCAGCGCCTGCTGGTCCATCCGCGAAGGTACTACTTTGAGTCCTTTTGAGCTCGATAGTGGGCACACACCAACCGGGGACCTCGAGCTAACGGTTATGTAACCATGGCTAACCTAGTTCGAGACCTACGGGACCAAACGCACTAGCTCACGGTGCACGGCGAGCCGTGGAGAAACCAAACCAAACGGGACACAGCCCCGCGGTCCACTCGGATCGACGGAATATATTGGATGGGATAGATAAGATTACACGAGGCTAAATGACCTTGTGGGGAACCAGACTTTTTGAGACACGAGGTGATGCGACGGAAGAACGGAGCGTGTTGCGTCGGATGAACACAAAACCAGAGGGATCGGAGCCTGCGCGGCGGCCGTCGCGTATGACTCAAAGATAACGGTCGAGATGGAAAGATGGAACGTGATTGGACCCATAACTCGCTTATCCGGAACATAGCACCCGAGGAGAGTTGTAGGTCCATTCTAGAAACGGGTACACACCCCTGAACGATCGGATGACTCACTTCTCCGGTTAACTAGCTTAGGCTAAACGGATAGAACACATCCGGTGGACCTACAAGGTTACAATAAATCCCTCCCCACGAACTTGGAGCCGCTCCCTGAACTGCCGTGAACGTAGTTAGGACGCCGTGCGCCGTTTTTACAATTCAACCACCTCCCCACCTAA
>MPNV01002268.1:257249-281070 GCA_013376435.1 Cyclocybe cylindracea | reverse complement strand
TGCGCGATATATTTCTATCCGCGTCCGGCCTCGAGCTACTGGTGGCCTCCAGACTCCGGGTGTCCCTCTGTCGGAAAATTTTAAAGGTAAGTCATTACTTGCGATTTTATCGATATACCTCGATTTTCCGTCATAGAAAGTCACAGATAGTGGATGTGTCTATTCATATGTTGGGCTTCATCACCAAGCACATGGGATAGCCGAAGGTAGTCTATTTTGAACTTTGCTCCGTATATCGCTTCGGTCACTTTAGTCATACATCATCGAGGCTACATCCCTTTTTCTGCCGTTTCCTGGACAGGAAGCCGTCAAGCCATGCCCTCGCCTTTTTTTTTCGCGACGGAGAGTAAGGTTTTACTTTCGCTCCCCTTTTCTTCTCTATTTCAGCGACGCACGTCATCGAACCCTTGAAAGCGGCCGAACACTGTAGTGATCGATATCCTTCCCCGCCAAAAGGCAACTGCCCTTGAAAAGAGTTGAGATGCTCGGAAGGAGTATTTTTTCTACCGGCATGCTTTATTATATGTCTACTCAGGCTGGAGTGAAAAGTGATCTGCGCCGCGATCATTATTCGGGGTGCATTGTCACGAAGTTCAGCATCCGTAAACGATCGGACACGATTCGTTGATAATATAACAGAATACTCTGACGATGTTCGTACGAAACCTGCGTCCTTGATTCCAGTCAACGTTGCACCTCATTGCACCAACGGACAACCAACAACCACGATCACTGATAAGTAACTAGTAAAGTTTGATGAATAAATAATCCTTTTAATTGAATCCATTGTTCTTCATAGTATTCCGGTATTAATCTCCTCAAGAAAGCGGTAGGACTGAGACATCTCCTGATCTATGACCGAGGAATATGGTCCCATTTAACTCGCCAAAGGCACACGAAGTAATGTCATCTGCAAAAAAAAAGGTAAACATTCGGTCATCTGACACCCAAGAGAAGAAGCTCACCTCGCAAGTCATACGAGTGCAACGAAAACACCACCCGTCTCTCAATCTCCATAGCTAGAGGCTTCGAGGACCCTTCCGACGCATTTCCACTGGCACTTGGGGGTTCGCGACTCCACACCTGAACTTCTCGGGCAGTACTCGACCTCTTCCTCTCAATCCACACGGCACGCTTGCCCTGTGGGCCCATCCGATGCGCACTGACGAAGCCTCTCGAGGCACTCTCGGCGGCGAACTGGGTCAGAGGAGTGGGCGTCGACACTCCCGACCCATGCGTGTTCCTGAGGAACTGTGTGCTGACAGAAAGCGGTGTGGGTGAGGGGCTGAAGTTCGACGAGTATGTGATCAAGAACGGAGTTGCCAGGGGTTCGACTCGTGGCGGGGCGGGTATATAAAGGTTTGAAGCACCAAGTGCCAAAGGGTAGACACCTTTGAGCTGCACGTCGAGTACCGGTGGGAGGGCAGAGGTCGGCACTGTCAGCGTAACGTCGTACTGGAAGAGGCCATGGATGACGTCGTACGCGAGAAGGCTGGTTTCGTACACATCGGTTTCGGTAGCCACGTTGTGAGTAACAGAGCAGTGAGAGAACGACACGTCCCGAAAGGTCATGGCAAACGATTCTTTCAGTGTCGTCGGCGAACTAGACATCAACTCGTCAGAAGACTCTTCATCGTCGCTGAATGGGGTGTATTCATGTAATTCCAAAGAACGCGTCTTGAAGATCAGGATGTACGGTCCCATAAATTGTGCTGACACGACGCCGTTCCACTGAAGGGAATGTCAGCACGTAACAGGCCATTAGCTGGCTGAATGACGTACCAGGTCCTCCAGGTCCTCTGGCCTGATTTGAATCGTGAATCTGCGCAGACCATCCACGTTATCGTCCCACTTTACAATCTCGACGAGGTTGGAGTTCGAGGTAACAAGCAGCTGGGAAGTAGCATCAAGTGTTCGGACTATCCTGTTCGAGGGAGAGGAAATGGTGCGGAGGAGAGCAAAAGCGTTCGGTATGATAATAGACTTCTGCGATAGCGAAAGTATATCAACTTCGTACAATTGTACGAAATATGGGCTGAAAACTGGATAAGCACGGGAGTCGGTGTGTGAGCAAAATACTCACGCGTGCGACCGAGAAAACGACACGAAAAGCCTATGCTTTGCTTGATCGAATGAGACGGCATGTGAGGCCCAAATTGTTGCTTCCACGGTCAAAGAAGCCCTAAGCAATGGCCCCGAGCGACCGAGTCGCCCACGGTTCAACTTCGAATGCCCTCCTGCCTCCGTATCATACAGGTAGGCTGCACCCTCAGCATATACAACCAGCAACCATCGTTCTCCGAGAAGATGCAATCCCAACAAAATGACGCCCTTGTCTTCCCGAGGAAGCCTCTTGTGAGGCTGTCGACGAGGGTGTAGCCACAAACTGGCCGTATGCCGAGCGTGTCGAGCGGACGTCTCTATGACATGGTCGGGGTAGATGCGCAGGTGTGGGTCCTTGTGGCGGTAGGTGTCGAGGATACCGAGGGGAAGAGGGAGGTGGTCCATCTGGTTTTGCAGTATTCCCATCCAGAGGGTTCGTTCTTGAGTCGTTCTATACAATGCACGACATGTCTGTTTGCGATGAGCTGTAGGGGATTGTGAGCGATTTGTCTGGGTACTTACCTGGCGAAGGCTCAGAATCTCCGGGATATCGAGAAAGCTGAGCACCACCAGCTGTATCTCGAATGGCAACTGAAGGATAGTCATTATTTCAACACCATTGTCCATAACCGAGTTCTAGTCTGAATACAATAGTTGGTCTCTGTCCGGAGTTCTGGTCGGTGAAGAAGAATTTCGACGCTGAGGTCAGAGTACAGGTCGCACAACTAGTTCTTGAGAGCAAGAGAGGGGTATCGATGGTGATTCAGGAAAAGAATCGGGTATAAGTCGTTGAGGATGAACAAGGACGAGGATGGAAAGGTGTGTCATCGCTGTGAAGGACGTGGTGATCTTCTAAATGTTGAACTCAGGGTCGATTGTTTCTATTTGACCCTGCGGGTCCCGGTCAACCTGATTGGCAACAACGCCATCGTCCACCTGCAGCTTTTCGTAACTAGCAGTGCGAGGTACCTGCAGCGTTCGAAAGGTAAATCCATATAGGTGATTTTTTTTGTTTGACGGAGCAGGGGATGGTAGAATACAAACATCATGATACTTCTACTTTTTGTCCTTTGCTTTTCCATGCCCATGCGCTTTCTTTCTACACCCAAGCCCTGGGCTCCTTGAGAGCAGCGATGAGTCTTCCCTCCTCCGTCCCTTCAGCCCCAAGATCGGTCATGTACTCCCATCGAGCAGTCTCCGGCAAGCTCATCAAAATACTCTCAATCCTCGCTCCTGGCGTCATCAAACCGAACTTCGTCCCTCGGTCGTAAACCAAATTGAATTCAACGTATCGGCCTCGCCTCAACAGCTGCCAGCGACGCTCCAGGGGGGTGTAGGGCAAATTGTGTCGACGCTCGAGGATGGGAATGTAAGACGGTACGAAGGTGTCGCCGAGCTCCTTGACGAACGCAAAGATCTCTTCCTGGCTGACAGGCCGCTTGACCTCGCTCGCGGGGCTCGGCAGGCGGAGATGCGGGCCCTCGTTGAGGTCGTCGAAGAAGACACCTCCTATCCCACGCGATTCACCACGGTGGGTGAGGAAGAAGTATTCGTCGCACCACCTCTTGAATGTCGGGTACAGCTGCGGGCCATGCTTATCGCATGCGGTCTTGAGCAAGGAGTGGAAGTGCACAGCGTCTTCTTCGTACAAGTACGACGGCGTGAGGTCGCAGCCTCCGCCGAACCACCAGGCTAGGACCTTGGCCTCGGAATCGTCGCCGGCCTCCTTGGGCTCAGTGATCTCGAAGTAACGGTAGTTGGCGTGGACTGTGGGCGCGTGGGGGTTGCGTGGATGGATGACGAGACTGATCCCGGCGGCGAAGAATGGGAGGCCTTCGGGGCGATCTGGGAGGGGCATGGAATTGTGGTCGGCGCGCATCTGCTTGATCGCGGCCGGGGGGAGGAGGCCGTGCACGATGGAGACGTTTACTCCTCCTTTCTCGAGGACGGTCTGCGGTGCATTGGGTGAAACGGTGGCTCCATCATCGGCAGGTATTGCGAACACACACGATCTCCCACTTCCGCCCTCGGCTCGCACCCACGAATCTCGCTTGAAAGGCGGGGCATTGGGGTCGAGTTTCTCGAAGGCGAGGACGATCTCGTCTTGTAGAGATTTGACGTATTCTTCGACTTTTTGGCGCATGGGGGCCATGTTTTTGTATGTGGGGTAACTGAGATCGTGGTGGTCTATGTCGAGGACGGTCAGACACAGGAATTTTTGCTCCGGGGACAAGGCAATCCCCGTCCACCCGAGTATTTAAGCCCACACCGTTATCAACCCCATACTCGATGCCGCTAGCCTCGGACAATCTGGAGCTTCGTGAAAAAATTTGAACATGGAACGATGGTAATGGTGATGGTCGAGGTTCTTGGTCGAGGCGGTCTTCGATTTTGTCTTGGCGTCGAGTGGGGAACCGGCGCGGAAATGGTGCTTACCTCTTCGACCGTTGTCATTGGTACTTCCAAGGCTTTTACTTACGGACTTCTGTACTCTCTTTTCAAGTTTCAGCCCTGCAGACCAACGCAGGCCATTAGGAATATTGGCACTCCTCCGTGAGTCCCATTACGCGCCTCGGTATGTGTTGAAGGGCCTTGACAGGGTAAAACTAAAATTGAACTAAAAGATCTCCAGCCGTGGCTAGGCCCTTCATGAGGATATGCCCCAACCAGCTCAAACAAGTCGAACGATCTGACAAAAACGAAAATCCTGATTCGACGTTGCTTCGGTGAAGTCGTCAAGTCTCTCTTCAATCTGCGAACGACGACCAAAACAAAAATAGTGAACCTTGGGCGACGGGGATCACCGATATCAGCATCGACGGTGGGTCCAGAGGACCTTGCGCCCACTATGTAACTTGGAGGGTGCATAAAAGGAGGGATCGGTACGTGATGGCAAGACGTTTTCTGTTCAACTGACCAATATTGACAGAAAAGCGGGAGAGGTGTCGACGATGGCATTGCTATCGCTCCTTCTGGCCGACTCTGTGCGCTTTCCGCTCCTCCAAGTCATCCGGGTGGTTTCTGTCGCCGTTGAACCATCCCTCGGTCGAATCCTATTCTTCCCGCTTCTCTGCGCGGCAGTCGGTGTCGTCGTTTTTGTGCCATTTAAGCGCCCTCTCGCTCCTATGGCTGAGTGGGGCATGGCTGGATCAGCGATTCTCTCTCTCGTTCAGTCATCACATTTCATCTTGCTATCCGAGCCCCAGCTTGAATTCCAGCAGAAGAAACAACGGAAGTCGATCGCCGACCTTGCTTTCATCCAACGACTTGGATGGTCAGCCAACCTCTTCTTCAATTTCCGTGGCGTCAATTGGTCGTGCGAGGTCCCCGGTCTCATGCATTCGACATTTTCGCGTTGGGCGTTTGTCAAGTCGAAAATCAAGGAAGCAACGGTTTTCTATCTTCTTACGGATGCGGCGTTCCTCCTCGTCCGCCATAACTTGGCCTTGTCAGGCGAAGGCGGCAGGTTGGACGCTCACGGATTCTTGTGGCAGACGTGGAACGTGGTTGTTACGTGGGCCTTCATGTATCTGGGCACACGATGGCAACACACAATGGGCGCAGCGACCTTCGTCGCACTCGGCTTTTCGGCGCCTGATGACTGGCCCCCGTTGTTTGGGCCTTTGTCAGAGACAACGACGTTGAGGACATTCTGGGGGTACGTTCAAATTCTTCACAGATTATCTCGGTCTAATTTTTTTCTACGACACAGGAAAACATGGCATCAGTGTTTCCGCATGGTTGGCATTCCCCTCTTGCTCTACTGGCCACGTAGTCTAATCAGAAGTCATCTGTAGATGCTCACTTCGCACGGGCGGTACCTTGCTCATCGCGTCTTCAACTTTCGTCCAGGAAGCCTACTGTCTTCCTACACCCAACTCTACACCGCCTTCTTCCTCTCTGGCCTCATACATGCTTTCACCGAGTTCCCCTACGATCGTAAACTTACCACCAACGCCCCAGTGGCGTACTTCTTCTGGGCACAGGCGGTTGGTATAACCTTTGAGGACGCTGTATTGGCGCTCGCTAGAAAGCACAGTATTAGATACGCCCCGAAGATCGTTGGATATGCTTGGGTCATATTCTGGATAGGCTTGACCAGCCCTTTGTGGTTGCAAATTCATAATTCGAGGGGTCGGAACGTCTTTGCTTTTTCTTTGATTGGTGCACTTCTTTCATGAAGAACTCTTTGCCGTTCTTTCAGTCTTAATGTTGACCTCATCGTTCGACCTCCTTTCCAAGTAGAATTTTGTGATAGCCTTTGTTTCTTATTGTAGGATCTATAATAGCGCTGCAAATTATGGTGTGGCGTTTTAATTACGGATCTTGGGGGGGGGTGGTCATCTTCGACATGAAGACTGTCATGATCAATGAAGCTGCTGATCGAGAAGAATCTGCTCCGAGCTAGCCGGGAGAATCAGCGCTCTACAGGCCAGAGCATCAACGCAAAGCGTCCCTGTACCTCCCATGGTCTAATAATAAACGGTATTTATGTCTAAACTGGACCATCGAGCCGCCGAGCGCATGTTGGGATCGTGCCTTGGCGACCGTAATAGGAAATATTTCCCTAATCGTGCATCATCGAGGATCGGCGCTGATGCTAAATCCGAATTCGGTAACTATGATCGTCGGACACGACGAGAGAAAGACAGCCAAAAAGACGTTTGATTTGTCGAGAAAATCATACATATGGACGCTATTCCGAGGTTAATTGTACAGTGATTTCTTTTTGTAGATTTCGTAGTTAAAAAGGCAAATTCGTAACGAGGAAGAAGCATTGGGGACTGTGGTACCGATTCGAGATGCCGTTAGACTGTGCGACCGTGGTGGGCGGAGGTAAAAGGGTATAATTTTTATCATTGCGGACAAATTACTCCCGCCAATGGCTCTCTGGAATATCGTTTGAGTATCATGCAAGGTGTCATGGGTTAAGAACAACGAAAACAACTCACCCGGTCTAGAAGGAGCCAACGGCGATAGACCTCGTGCCGGGAGTGTAGCAGAACCCGTTGTCAAGACGAGTTCCACAGGTGGACAGCTGGTGGCAGCTCCCACCGCAGCCACCGCGATCGCAGAACCCGACGTTATTAGTGGCCGCGAGGCAATTGGTATTGGGAGCGTCAAGGCATGTGGCGCCGCCGTCGTAGACTGTGCAGGCTCCACCGCAAAGATTCTCAATTCGAGTGCTGCAGTATGTGACCCTGGTGTTGAGCGCCGCACGAGGGGCGAGCGGGTTGGGCGCGGTATTGCCGTAGTAGGTGATTTCGGCGTCGGTGGTGGCGAGCCAGTGGTCGAACTCGGCGTCAGTCCAGATGAAGCTAGCGGGCGCAACCTAAAATAGTACCCATAAGCTGTGAGCGTTGAAAGAGCTCAGAACGTACAGGTGTCGGGCTGGCGCTACCTACGACTGCCATAGCAGCGAGGACGAACAATTTGGCGAGAGCGAAGAACTGCATGTCGATGGTGAGCTGGGTTGAATCCTGTGAAGGCTTCTGGCATTCTGAGCTCTCCCTGGCCAGCCTTTATACTTTTCGACTGCTCAGAAAGGCCAGTCGAGGCTTTATTCCGGTGTCTGCTCGAACTTCCTCCAACTTAGCCATCGTCTCAGGCCGAACGTGTTTAGGTAACGGCAGTCTTGTTCAGGACAGAAACTCGACATACGGGCTTTGCTCTGACCAGCTGATTGAGAGCGTCCCATAATCGAGTGATAGTGATAATTGCAAAGCACATGGCACCCCCGGAGTATGCTCAGTTCCTAAGCATCATACGCCGAGTGATCTAGCATTGACTTGATGGCCTTCACACAGGTGTGCGACGGTCCCCTTCCAAATTTTCTGTGTTTAAATTTGCAGTCGAGCAGGCATTCCTGCAGAAGTGACCGTGTCGTCTTCGTGATGGAGTATTATTGTGACTCGTGAGCGTATAAACGGTCAACTCATCACTGAAGCGCTGTAATCTGCAGGCGTCTACTCGGTTGTTCAAACTCCTCCCACCAATATTTGTTAGAGCCTGCTCCTCTCCTCAGGCACCTGCAGCTATTTTTAGATGCGATGCTGAGGAAGCCAAGCCTGGATTGAAAAAGTTCGAACTTCGCTGACCAAACTGTTGACTAAAGGGATGTCGCAGATCAGCGCCGTGGTTCATTAATAGGAATCATAAGGTCATTTCACCTTTAGTACGAGCTCGCCCAGGCTATTCTTTCTCCTTATACTGTGCTAGCTCGACAAGGTCGAGCGATCCGAAGAAGAGGTAACGTCAAAAGCCGCGTGGTACATAGTGGGAAGTCTTCCTACATACCCGCGCATTGGGAGTCTATGGTTATATCGAACCTTGCGTTTCGGTGTGCAAGGGTCGGACGGCGGGGTGCTCGGGGATGAACGAAGAACATACGGACCATTCTTGAGGCGTTCCGGGTTCGCAATCATTGCAAATAACGGCACGAGTGCCCCGCTGGTATGCGAAGAACTTGGAGTCATTAACAAATACGAAGTTATCGGAGAACGCGAAACTGCGTATAAGGAATGTCAAAATCATTTCGAAAATCCTTTAGTTGCTCGTACACGTGCGTCGGGCCAAGGAGGACAGGATTTAAATGGTCGATGTTGCGTCAACTTTGTCTGTCACCGTCGGCCCACCCTCCGACTCACACTAGATGTCAGGCGCAGGAAATATTTCCTGGACCTGACATCTAGCTTTCTTTGCCCACTCTTTTGCGATGCATTATGCCAAACGAAAGCCATTGGCAACTGTGGGCGCCTGTGAGTCAATCTCAATTTGAAATTGTTCATCGGAGTGGCGCACTCGGACAGTACCAGCGATCATCGCACTCCCCTCCCAAAAGAGATGCTCTTGGAGTCCTGAGCGAAGAGCAGCGGCTCATGCCTGAAGTGATAGCAATGTGCCATTAGCGTGTAACCAAAGTGCAGACAATATCTCAGTCATGTAAAGCAGAACTACGAATGAGCCTTCTAGTGATCCACTCAGCTTACTCCTCGAACCCGCGCAATAATAAGAATAAAACCCATGGTATATACTAAACGTCGTCATCATCATGCATGCATCTCGTTCGAGGAATCCAACCCCGGAAGATCCACGATAGTAGGCAGCTTGGGTCCCCCAGGAAGGACAAGGTTTGCATAATCAAAGGCAGGGTCCACAAAGCGACGATATAGTCAGACCGTCTCACCAGAAACGAGTTTGGACGGCGTTCAAGTGGTTGTTCATCCGGAGCATGACGATGTTTGCTGTTAAACTCGAGAACTATAAATGTGTCAGTGCTATATCAACGGAAGAGGGGAAAAGCTTGCTCACTCCATTGCCAACGAAGAGCTCCGCCCTTTGCGCAACGAACATATCGAGGGCCTGCGCGACGGGCTTGTCTTCCCATCCAAGGTCCAAATCACGACTGGTGTGCACACCCTCCCACGTCCACTCGAAATCCCACCCATCCTCGCCGCCAGTCTTCGCCTTCGACGCTTCGGCATCGGCCTCCAGTGCAGCCTTAACCTCCTTCAGCCACTCGCGGTCGCCGTTCGTCATGACGTAGACTTTGTTGAGACGCCTGTTGCCCGGTACTGGGACCTTGCTGGGTGATGGCGAACGAGCCTCGAGGCTCTTCTCCTGCTCCTCAACGAACGCCTCGTAATCCTTGACGACCTCCCTCACGCGCTTGGTGATCTGCTGGGCATCAGGGTAGCAGTGGATCTTATAGATCTTCTCCCTCTCCTCGTTAGACGATACCACCTTGGGGTCATTGTACCGGCGCTGCTGGACCTGTGGAGAGATGAACCCGTCACGCTCGGTCGACTCTGGGAACGAGTTGAACCCTGTGTATGGCGCTGTCCAGCCGGCAAGGTTCTTGCAGTGCTCCGAAAAATCGCCGCGGCGGACGTGCAGAGCGAGAACAGGCAGAGGCGAGGTGTCGTTTGTGAGCGCTAATTCAAGCTTGTTGGTGCTGGTTTGGGACGACCTTGAGAACCAGGAGAAAATCCCAGAGGATGGCTTGATCAGGTCGGCCGCTGACACGAAGAACTGCACGTTCCTTGCGAACGCATTGTGAATCAGAGGTGACCACCCCCAGTTCCTGAGAATGGGCGAGTCCCGCAGGTCCGGCCACATATTCTGCAGCCGTGTCGACCCGAGCAGCCTACGGAAGAAATAAGCCCGCTTTCACTTGCACCTGTGATTACAAACGCACCAGATATCAAACACTTGATGTGTACCAAATTTGACCTCCACACAGCGCGCGGCGGCATACTCGGGTTGCTGCAGCACCGATAGCCACACGTTCAAGATCGTCATCCCGTCGTCGTTCCACAGGTCGATCTTCAAGTCGTTCTTCTTGATGTACTCCTCGACTATCGTTCTCTCAATGTACACCCGCTCGTTTTCTGGGCAGATCTGGTAGTAGACTTCTTTGTAGATTGAACGTGGGATGGTGCCGTCATGAGGTCCTTGACCAAGGATATGCCCTGCGAAGAAACAGTCAGAAATGGCACGGCGTTGTTCGCCCGTGAGGGCAGGAGGTCCACAATGTCGTGCTAATCCGCAGTAACCTTCTCGATAGCCTTCGGGCTTCATGGACAGCCTGCACACCGAGACAAACCACGTACCTGAGAGCATCGTAGACAGAGGGATACGAGAAGGAATCTTCTTGCCGTTGAAATCCGAGTACTCTGGCCCGTCGCGATTCCACGTATAGTCGTCCCATACGAATCTACGAATCACTGAGTATGAGACAGAAATGCGTCAGCACACGACTCACCCTCGCCTCGCCTTCACAGCCAACAACTCGCTGAAGATCATCTCCTGCAACACGTTTCCCCACCCACACGAATATGCATGATTCGCGAAGAACATGTACTTTTCAGTGCCGTTTGCGTTCCGAACTGTCTCCTCAGCAAGCCGCTCCTCGTATTTGCGGTATTCCGGGTAGAGAGGTGGCAGGTTGATCAGCGGTGCGCTGTACTGGAGGTGGGGGTATGGATTCCGCTCCCATGAGCGCAAACTGAACCAGGAGACGTCGAAAAACCAGAATATGGCGAAGGCGACCAACGTGGCGGCAATGAGACGTGTATATCGCTTGGGAAGGTTGAGCAGTGCGCTCGGTACGCAGCTGGGCCCGCCTTCTGCTGGTTTTTGCGGCGCATTATTCTGCTCGGCGGTGTGGAATTCGGCAGGAATTATATAACGTAACCGACACCTCCTCGACCATCGCGAACTCATCAACCCAAAGACGGACATTTCGATTGTTCTAGGACTCTTATAACAACTTGAACTTGCTTGCGCATTCACTAAGCCAACGCATACTTCGTAACCNTCCCGGCGCGGCAATCTGTCAGAGGCTGAGAACCTTATCGTGGTGGGCGTTGTTGTGAACATTGTCAATGGATGGGGAAAAGGAAAAGGCAACGTGGAGATCAGGATTGCAGACTTATTACGTAACCGACAAACCTCCTCGACCATCGCGAACTCTCACCCAAAGACGGACATTTCGATTGTTCTAGGACCTTTATAACAACTTGAACTTGCTTGCGCATTCACTGGAAGCCAACGCATACTTCGTAACCCTTTCTCCCTCCCTCTACTTTCGATAGGAAAGTGCACTGTAAGGGCCAGACTGCGGTCATTGACATTGTGAAGCCTTCTTGAAAAAGCCATCCTTTTCTTTCCACTGCTCATATCTTCAACCCCGCTTGATTTACTACCCTGCAGGAGACAGGCTACAGTAGCCCGGTGCTTCTTAGAATATTGTTTTGTACATCTCAGTAGTTATTTTTGGATGGGGCAATACACTTAGTTTGACACTTAGTGACTTGGCATCAAATTTAGCAAGGTCTACCCTTGACCACGATGACAGCTTCTTCTCATCCTGGAGATGGCGCGACTACGCCCTCTGCCCCTGCAATCCTGATCTCCACGTTGCCTTTTCCTTTTCCCCATCCATTGACAATGTTCACAACAACGCCCACCACGATAAGGTTCTCAGCCTCTGACAGATTGACGCCCGCGCCGGAAATACGAAAACCCCATAAATGCGAGTTATGTACCCGATAGGGCGGATTGATGCTTTTGTACATTCGGGTTCTTGAAAACGCCATATCTTCCTCATTGCCCTGGATGACAACACGTCCTTTTCGCGGTCCAGAGTAACCCAAGGACATATTTCTCGGTAGAGGGCAATTGTGGCCATGAAAAGTGAGTAACTTAATACCTTTTGAGACGCTGTAGGTAGCTTACGCCTGTCTTCTTCCTAAAACGCAGAGCGACCAACAAGTAGGACACTAGTTCTTTATCATCTCGACTTCGACGAGCGCGGAGATGAGACAATCCAACTTTGATGAAGAATATGATCGCCTGAAACGAATTCACAGCCTGTTCACGTCGTGGTGTTGCGGTGTCTAATTATCAAGCAGCAGAGTGTTACGACAAGAACGGGGATCTTCAGGGGAAATCCCGCACTCTATTATGTGCACCATCGACAAAAGAGAGAACACGGGATCACATTTATTGCTCTTTTTGCGGCCAGCGCCCAGGTGCCAAAGCCATGGCAGCATGCACCTGTCTTGTTCTCCGTTTTTATCTATGGGCATGTGCTGCCCGATAACCGCCCTTCTTTCTTGAACGTGCTGAACCCTGACCTCGATAACGCTGTCCGGAATCCTATATAAACGCTATGGGCGCCTTTTGCTTTTCCAACCCAATTTTGCCCACATGGACGACGACCTTTGCGCATCGGCTGCTGTTCGTAACACCAGAAAAGATTACGAAGAATGGTCCAAAAAGCATACGACGCTGAAGACCCAACTGCCTCCCAGGGATGGCCGCGACTACCTTCGACATGCGAGGAACCTCATTCCTCTTCTGGAAGGAGTTGCAGAGTTGCATCCTTTCGCTAAAGGTAGCATACCCTTACCTGCATTTCAATCCTCAGTTATTGACTCTCCTCTCAACAACAGCTATTATCTTCAGTTTCAAGGCTGTGATCATGTTCGAGCACGATCGTAAAGAAAACGAAGCCCGTATGACAAGTGTCTTCCTGGCACAGACGGATATGATGCGAGTTCTGCTTAGGTCGGGCTCTACATTTCTCCTCTCCTTAAGGAGTAGAGACTGAATCCATCTCGTCATAGCCTCGATAAACTGGATAAACGACGTCGCGATTATCACGATTCTGGCGACGAACCAGAACCCGATGATCTTCACAAAGAGCTAATGGATCGTATATCGTACGACATCACAGACTGTGGCAATAGCATCGACACTTACTACAAGGAACATCGAGTTTGTCAGTTATTCCTTCTGCTATGGGCGCCATACGTTAACTCTATGCGTACTATAGTGAAATTCTTTAGAGCCGAGGAATGGAAGCAGCGTCTGCTGGGTTATGTGGAAACGTTCAACAATCACCCCCTCAGTCTTCAACAGACTCTTCAGATTCAGGTCGTCGCTGGCGTTGACGATCTCAACTTCAAGATGGACCTCATTCTCAAGAGTCTATTCGACCAGAAGTACGACTGGGAGAAAACCCTTGCAACCAAGACGCGCCAACTCGGGAATCGCTCGCGATGGATGAACAATACCAAGATCATTGCTGAACTCGTCAAGATCTCAAACGACCACCAAGTCGATCCATCGGTTTTCAACCCGAAGAGTAGCAAGTCCGCCCGATCATCGACTTCCGACGCTTCGACTGCAGTTGCTACTACAGAGTCGAACACGATGGACTGGCATGCACACTTTATCGAGAACATCAAGGAGGAGTTGAACACCTCACTGGAGGATCTCTGCGAGAGGAATCGAACCCTGTTCGAGACAAAGCTCAATTTCCATACGAAGCGTATCGAAGACGCCATCAGTAAGTCTGCTCAGAGTGTCATTCGGGCTCTGTCTGGCCCATACGATCGACTTGATCATGAGGTAATTTGCATCCCTTCTACTAACGCCATGTTGATGAATTGTTAACATTCTACTATTCAGGACCTTCGCGAACTCTGGAAGGAAATGGTGCGCTCAACATGATTCTTGAACTGCTTATGCTGACTGCCTTGACAGAATTGGATTTTCTGCGTCGACAATCGCCTTTTCGCCCTCGCTCTCTTCGAGTATTACCTCGACAAAATTTCCTCCTACGACCACAAACAAGCATCTGGTGCGCGTGATCCAACGAGTCTTCCGCCTCCAGCGGATGCAACGAAGACTATTGCTTTCCCTCGCGGGCAGGGTGTGCAAAAGCTAAAGCATACTCAACATCCAGATACTTGGACGCTAGAATTTATATCGGCGTACGGTCCGCGCATTTCCAAAGCCATCGATTGCGACGATTCAGGGTTCATCCGCATCAGCGAGGCAAATGAGTTCACCTCAAAGATACCGAAGGGTTGGAATTTGCCTCAGTGGTGTGCCTATCATACTATCGGTAAATTGCTCGCTATTTCATACGTTCCATGCGAGTTCTTATCTTTTACTCACAGGGTGGTTTTATGAAATCCGCATCTACCAGATGCGAATGAACGAGATTTTCGTTCGGATGTGCGAACTACAGGTATCAGGTCAGTTGCAATTTCCTAACTTTGTCACAAGTTTTTGCTAATGCTTCCCATTGCAGCTTTACCAACCAATCGATTTTATATGTTACATGAAATATCCGCAATCATACGGCTCTTCTTCCCCCTCTCTCGACACACCGAAGGCTCAGAGATTGTTAACCCTCCAAATGAATTGTGTTTGCTAATCAAGGACAAGGTCGCTCAGCAAGACAGACAATACCAGGACATGCTTCAGTCTTTCAAGTTTACAATTGATTCGGCGTCCACCATTGATCTCATTTTTGAAGGGCAATCACTTGAATCAGTACGTCTCATCTTAACCATGGCTCGTTGAAACGTATCAATTTACCCCGACCTCGTAGTACATTCTCCCACTCTCCACTTTGTTGCTCGAGCATTGGCTCCACCTTATGGAAATCTGTAGCAGGGAGACTCTCGACATAAGAGAATGGAATTGGGTTGAAATTACTGTTAGCCACGTTCGAGAGGTAATCATCAAGCGCATCTCGGATCTGTCAGCGCAATTTTCTGTCGAGAAAGGCCCGAATGCTATCAATGGTATGTCTTTACTTAGAATTTCATATTCGCTCTCATATCTCATTCAATGTAGACGAACTCGAGGACTTTTATGGAGGCATTTACAGCCACTTTTACCGCCAGTTCTTCCTTGATGACACCGTTCCGTATACCTATGACGACATCGTCGCCTTCATTAGCAGCATTTCTCTCATTGGCGATTTCCCTCTCATACCTGCACCAGCGGATAGTTCGTTGGTATTGCGATACGAGTCATGGGAGGAATACCTCAACCGTCTCGACGAGGACGATCCCGACCAGTACGATGAGCCGCCCCCGGCCTTCGGAGATCCAGATGAAGACCCGAAGGAGATTCCTAGGGACAAGAACTTTGCAAAGCGAGAAGAGATTCCACAGCCGTATCATACGTACGTCAGCGTTACTTCATCTTTGAGCATTGAGTTGATGTCCATTCCAGAGGCATTTGGTGCAATCATTGCGGACCTAGTTCATACATCGCTGGCCAGGCCCGCTACAAATGCTTGAACTGTGAAGGTAAATGCCGGTCTCTGCTCCAGTGAGAGGGGTGCAGGTCTCACCTTCCGGTCGACAGACGTTGATTTATGTGCCTCCTGCTACCATGATCCCGCAGTGGCGGACGAAGTCGAGGGCCACTCATCGCTGCATGCTATGCTCAGACTATTGGTCCACATCCCACCGCCCTTTTCATCCTTAATCAGAAATTTGGCCGAACACCAGGAGATGGAGCACACCCTCGATTTCCAATTCCAGGCCGCTCAGACTGGGACTGTCCATATCGAATGCATGTGTTGTTCTGAAGCCATCGACGTGCATTCGACGTTTTATGTCTGCATCGGACACACCTGCGATCCCGGTGAGATCTTGGATAGATTCTTTGCATGAAAACAGAGCTGACACGCGCTGAAGATCGCTTTATCTGTGGTAACTGTGGCGATGCCGCGCGTGAAGACAAAGAAGGGCATCATCCGTGGCATACCGTTCTGGTGTTCAAGAATCTAAGGCTGCAGGAGGACGACGAAGTTGATGACGTCGACCCGTTCGCGCATGACCGCGAAATTGGAGTTGCGTCTCAAGATGCAAACATCAATGCCAGGATCGACAATCTTGAGACTCGCATGAAAGCTTTGGAAGCTCGTGTTGACTCTGGCATGGCTGAAATCAAAGGGTTGTTCGAGAAGTTACTTCGCGAGATGGCCAACCAGCCCCAGCCGGTGGCCACACAGTCTCGTGGGCTACCAGCAGCCCAAGCTCCAGCCTCTGGACCTAATGTACCGCCTCTGTCGTTCGCACACGCCCAGCCAGCTTTTAATTTTGATGCTGAAGAACGGGAGGAAGAGCAGCCGGAAGAGTTTGAGGATCACCAAGAGGATCGAGAGAATTTCCAGCATGATCAAGGTGACTATCAGCATGACGATGACAGTGGATATCAGGAGGACGACTACTAGCTAGTTCTGTGCATTGAGATCAATTTTCTTTTGACTCTTGGTTCACCGTAACTCTTGGATTGATTTCTTTACGGCAGTTAGTTGGTAATGTACATTGGTCCGGGCCGGACTGAACCGTCTCAGGTGGTCTGCGACCAAATCGTTTCTTGTCCTGATAACTAGCAAGTTGAACCTGAACTCTATCAGTATGGACTCCTCGATATCTATTCACAATCGCACATTTCCTCCTCTATATGCCTCGACAGGAAACGATGCTTGGGACCGACTTGCCTTTGTACATATCTTGGAAAGATTGAAGGTAAGGGTGTTTTTAGAGCCGCTTTTTGGTTCATATATGCACTAGGGTGGTGTAGACACAGAAGCGTACGGGTTGGGTGGACCATAATGTGAGCAGAAATCCGCCAATCGACTGCTTCATCACTGACTTCTGTAGGACGTAGATCCCAAAGCCAGAAAGGTGCTGCTCTTCCAACCCGTCGCGGCTCGAGATCTTACGCGTCTTTGGCTTTCAAGTATATCGGACCATATGTATCGAATGGCAATCCTCGCAATGCTATGTGATGACACGAAGCTAGACGTCTCCAAGTTAGTGAAGCTGTGGTCAGGACTGGGTGACGTTGACTGTGCCACAGATGTGTAATGATGGCCTTAGTGCACGATCTTGCTGAAGCCCAAGGTACGTTTCGTGATATCTTTACTGTTTCTATAGTTCTAATGTCGCTTTCCTGCTCTTAGTCGGCGACATTGCACCTAGAGAAGGAATCCCAGAGGCTGAAAAGCATCGCCTCGAAGCGGAAGCGATGCACAACTTCGTTCACGACATGCTGCACAACACCCCTACTGCCCAGAAAATAGATTCCCTATGGCGGGTCAGTCCTTCCTGCCTAGAACATAAGGCTATTTCCAACCCTCTTTTCAGGAATACGAGGATGGCCAAAGTCCTGAGGCCAAGTTTGTCAAGGGTAGGTGTTCAATAAATAATGCTGTTCCAGGTAGCGGACGCGCTGATGTCCTTCAACAGACCTTGACCGCTTCGAGATGGCATCCCAAGGTCAGTTAGATAAACAAATGATATTATGTTTTCTCACTCATGTTCTTCTCATAAGCTCTTGAGTACGAGCGGAATCATGGCGCGACGACCTTGCAGCCTTTCTTCGACAGTAGCATACCAAAGCTTCAGCACCCTCAAATTCAAGCATGGGGTCAAGATTTGCTGGCGGAAAGAGAACGCATGAAAAACGATATCATTTCTATAACGGAAAACGACAAGAATCAATCCTAGATATCCAATAAAAGTAAAACAAGTTCTTTTTTTTTGTTCTCCTTTCAGTCGTCGACTGGCAAGTCCTCGGGATTTTTAATGATGGAAGAGGCGGAGCGAGGTGTGAGCAAACACGATGTCATGTTCATCGGCCGCTTTTATGCACTCCGCGTCCATGACGCTGCCAGAAGGAGCAGCAAGATACTTGACGCCGCTCTTCCTCGCTCGATGGACGTTATCGGGGAATGGGAAGAAAGCATCGCTCGAGCAGGATACATCGTCAAGCTTCGCTGCCCACTCACGCTTCTCATCCTCCGAGAACGGCTCGACAATGCCCTCGAATAGGCTTTCCCAGTGTTCCTTCTCGCCGCCCTCAAGCACCTCTCCTGAGACGTATAAGTCGATGGCATTGGCTTTCTCAGCTCGCTTAACCCCCTTCTTGAAGGGCAGAGCAAGCACGCGTGGATGGTGTCGTAGCCACCAGAGGTCGGCTTTACCACCTGCGAGACGAGTACAGTGGATGCGCGACTGTTGGCCGGCTCCGATGCCGACGATGGATCCGTGGTACGCATATGCGACGCTGTTGGACTGTGTGTATTTGAGCGCCAGCGTTGCTACGATCAGATCGACGACGGCGGATTCTGGGAGCTGGACGGCAAATCAGTAAAGACGGGAGGAACGCCGCAATGACGGACCTCTTTGTTTTGGGTGACGATGTTCTCAAAGAGCTTGCTGTCGACCTTTGAATCATTCCTCCTTTGACGGAGAGAGACTCCATAGACTTGCTTGGTCTCGATCTCGGGCGGCACGTACGTCGGGTCGATCTGGAGGGATAGCTTTCAAAAACCGACAATGAAGGCAACTGAAATACGCACCTCGAGGACACAGTATTTTCCGCCTTTCTTTTTGCTCAGGACGTCAAGAGCCTCTGCAGAATATCCTGGCGCGATGATGCCGTCCGAGACCTCTCTGGAGATGATTTTTGCCGTGGCGAGATCGCATGGAGCGGACAAGGCAACGAAGTCACCGAACGACGACATGCGGTCGGCTCCTGATGTCAGCACCGAGGAGATCAGTAACAATATTTTTCTTGCAAACACAAAATACGCACCCCGAGCACGAGCATAGGCGGCGGCCAAAGGAGTCAAAGGTTCCTTCAAATCGTCAACACCATAAACCTTCTTTTCGACTTCATTCAATTCGATGCCAACAGCAGCACCTGCAGGTGAAACGTGCTTGAAAGATGCGGCAGCAGGGAGGCCCAGTGCCTCTCGAAGCTCCTTCACGAGGGCATAAGAGTTGAGCGCGTCGAGGAGGTTGATGTATCCGGGAGAACCGCAAAGAACTGAAGTAGACGGCTCATTGATCAAGACTGTCCACCCGAAGAACAGAATTCGCACCTCTGAACGGAAGTGTGCCCTCCGTTACGAATGCTTGCGCAGGCTTCTGGTGCGGGTTGGCGCCATACCTCAGCGCGATCCTTTGCACTGGTGCAACGAGCTGCTCTGCAGGGAGCTCGGCACTTGCGTACTGCTCCCTGAAGTATCCGCTGATCGCCTCGTCATACTTCGCCGTCATTTCGAAAGCCTTTAAGGCCAATTTGCTCCTCAAACTCTGTCCGACGTCTCCGTTTCCCTTCGTCCAGGCGTCAAGGAACTCCTGATAGTCGCTGGGATCGGAGAGAATAGAAACACGGGCGTGGTTCTTCGCTGCTGCACGGAGGAGAGTGACGCCTCCGATGTCGATTTCCTCGACTGCGTCGGTGAGAGTGCAATTGGGCTTTGCGATGGTCGCTTCGAAGGGATAGAGGTTGCAGACCACGATCGAGATGGGCGAAATGGATTGAGCTTGGAGATCCTGTTCGTCCGAAGGGATGTTGCGAGCAAGGATTCCTAGCAAAGGAGAAACAATTCAAAAGCCCGAAACTCAACGCGACGATGGAAGGGTTGCCTACCTCCATGAACAGCTGGATGCAGAGTTTTCACTCTTCCGCCCAACATTTCCGGAGCTTTGGTGATATCAGAGACATCCCTTGAAGTCAGGCGGTATGAGTCGTGTGCTGATCATAATTGGCGAACCACACACACTCGATGGGAATTCCAGCATCCCTAATCTTCTTCGCAGTGCCCCCAGATCCCAGCAAACGAACGCCGGCATTTCGTAAACCTTTGGCAAGTTCCAGGAGACCTGTCTTGTCGTAGACCGACAGGAGCGCTGGAGAATGGGGTGAGTTGATGGACGTATCATGCATCGTAATGAAATTTACCGATGCTTTGCTCCATGCTGAAAGGTCGTTCTACACTGCGAAAGCGTTCAAGCTGCAAAAATGCAATCGATGTTCTGCTATCGGTTAGATCCGTTTGAAATTAGGCCGATGATCCTAAATTTGAAGAGATAAGATAAGATCTTCTGACAGACTTATCTTATCTCTATGAATAGCACTGAGCAAAAATTGGCAACTCGAAGAGCAGACCGTCCATCTAGTTTTCGAATTTTATTCACTCAGAAACTGTTGAAATGACATCGTCGACACCATGATCACGCAAAGCGGGTGGCATCCGACAACAACAAGGAATTGCCCCGCTCGCGGAATCGGACATCGAACTCTCACCACCGGTTCTCCAGAACGATGAACGGACTCGAATCAGAGCAAGCTTCATAAGGCTTTGTGGCCCTCTCTGTAATGCCACGGATAACCCTGTCCCCGGAAGCCAAGTGCTCACGCGAAAGCGCAGCGAAGAAGCGGGGGCTACGGAAAATGAAGAGATCCATTGGAGCAAGGACGCCAACAAGGATGTGTATATGCACTGGTGCTGGGGTACCAAAGGCCTCAGGCTGGGGCAGGAAATCCTCGCGGGTATTATTGAAGGTCGAGTCGAATGCTTCAAAATTCTGGGTGAACATCTGAATGAGAAATGCGGCTCTTGTTACCTAGCCAAAGTCTTTAACCCTCCATCCTCAGGTATTTCGAAAGGAGCCAGGGGTGGTGAGGCTTTCAGGCGTGGGTTAAAGGCAGCGAGTTCTATCGAAATGCATCTAAGATGAAGAGTCAATGGCAGATGAGACATCAACAATCCAAGCTCCAGGATGGCACCTGTGTAATGTTCACAGCTGACGAAATATGAGGCCGACTAGAAGCTGGAAATAACTCGCTAGATTATCTGGAAACGACGTCTCTCTATTTCGCCGCACGCAAAAGGTTGTGTGAAGGTAAGAGAACGAGACGTTTGGTGAGGTTGACGCGGTCTGCCCTTGACCTTTTCCCTGAGAACAACACACGGAAGATCTGCGGTCGCCTTCTTCGCGGACAATCGATTTGAATCGGGATGCTCAGTGGACGTATGCTTACCCTGGGGTTGGTTGTGAACATCTATAGCACCCATGGGAATTCGAAGAGCAGTACAATGCACCTGAGAAAGCGCCGCCCACGTACGGGTAAATACAAACACAACCACATCCAAGATAGATGCGCGAAGAGCATATCGCTCATCCGAATGGACAATCTCTCGTAATCGCCGAGCACACCCCAAGCACCCATCCCCGCACCATCAAACCACCACATCCGACGGGAAGCGCTGCACCACAACACCCCACAACTACCCCCCACTAACTTCTTCCCAGTTTCACACACCTAACTCGATCCCAACAATACCCAAACTGCGCAAACATTCCACCCGGAAACAACAGAACTCTCCCCCCTGACTCCCCATCACCCACTGTATATCACAACTTCACAGCCGCACCAACACACACACGCAAATATGGCTGGAGCGTGTCCTTATGAGAACATTACTCACAACTCTCAATCCCATGGTGGATACCTTTCACGTCTCTTCTCCAAGACGTGCCGACTTCGCTCGCTTCGCACCGAGTGTTCCCGTCGCCCAATACGCACCCAGATTAGCCCACCACATACTAAACCGCTGTGAAGACCATCAGAATTAGAAAACAGCATCCTCCACCGAGAAGCTCAGAAACTCTCGCTACACAACAGTTTGCAAGAAGACATTACAGCGACAACAAGCGGACTGCTCACCATGCCTCTTAATCTTAACAACATCCCTCCATCTTCCCGAGTATCTACGCTTGCAAGCACAAGCGCTTCGCATCATGGAGCCAAACCTTCTACAACCGTCGGGTGACATTTCTCGAAAATCCAATGCACTCCTTACTGACCATCACATAAAACCCCACAGTTCGCCGAAGTGGCTCACAATAATCCACACTAGCAACGCTCTCATGCCCACACATAAGCAAACGTCCCTTGGTCCCCGAATGCAACCCCGACCCACCTCGACAGAACATTAACAATCAGATCTGCAGGGCGAGCGCGAGCGCGCGGAGACAATAGCACAACTACATCGGTGCATAGAACACAAATCCCTGCATCCCACAATCCCAACATGCACTGATCAACCTAATCACGCAATCCAAACCACACTTCACAACCATCTACCTAATGACCGAGCTGATCGACTGTACGAACCCTCGAAAATGCAATCGAAAAACATTAACCCATACAGCCCCCAGAGACTCTATCGAGGCCCTAGAAATCCCCGTGATCTTCGCACGATCGCAGCACACCCATACACCAATGACGCACGACCCACACTACACCATCCACACACCACAGAAAAAAACTAAAGGTTCATTCACTACAGCGCACAGCACTGACGCGCATAAAGCAGTAGCGGACCCCCATGGGCCCTACAGACAATTCCCAACCATACACAGTCCCCACAGCGCCGATGAAAGTCTCGAACACGAATAATTACCACACACCCCATAACCATTATCTGACGACTACATAACCTTACCACCATTTATTCCACAGCGCCACCCTCCGCCAAAACACGACAAAACCCGGCCCATCCAAGCAACGCTACAACGCTCAACACCTGCCCTTCCTACATCACCAGACGCTGGTCACACCGGAAGCGCAGATCCTACAAAGGTGCTCCCAACTGCAAATGACCGGACATAGATAGCGGCAGCGACACGACAACACAACCGTCAAGAGACTACACACAGGCTCATCCCCACGATGTCATAACCACCCGATAGCGATACCCGAAGTATATCAAAAAACCCCCCACCCTCGAAGCCGTCAGAGACGAACCACGAAGTGACAGAGAGCGCGAGTGCACATACGCCACATCTCAATCGCCCACCCATACCGCTCCAATAAATCCGCCAGATGCGAGATCACATACAACACATTCTGTTTACCACGCGCAGCACATAAATGCTCCTTCTCTTCAGTAATTAATCTGGCTTCTTCTGAAGTGACACGCCGAAAGACACAACCAAGAGTATGAATGGCTTGCCCATCGACCCCTACTCACGATAGCGGCGACCCCTAAACCACAAGCTTCTCAACAGCATTTCCCCGTTCTCTTCCCCACGTGCCCAACAGCGATAATACAGGACGAATGAATTCATCCAAAGGAGATGCCACCGCCAGCGCTCGCGTACCTTCCTGCCGAGCCAAGGCGACATTCGGGAACCCGGACCGTCGTATCAAGAGCTATCGACTTGATATCTACATTGAGACTACGGCGACCTGACGGCAATAGCTACGGGCCACTCCACCTAACCCGAGCGACATTAAAACCCTCACTGCACGAAAGACGAGGAGCTCATTGACCTGACCCCGACACCCACGCTCGCAGCCAGCAGTGACGCCACCGGGATTGACTCTTGTATATACGCAAGCTATTGCGCATTAAACCACTTCGGAAGTGCACGACCGACGCGATGTCGCGTGGTCAGAGCGTAGGACGCGGTGGGGGCGTCCGACATTATTCCCGCTAGGGTTTCGTCCGTGGCCTCAAAGCAGCCCGCACTGAACGTATGGGCCGATGTCATGCAACCAGAGTACACGGGCTGTCAGTTGCCCCTGTGTG
>MPNV01002268.1:199389-251594 GCA_013376435.1 Cyclocybe cylindracea | reverse complement strand
CTGGTGTCGCGTTGGGTCTTGAGACTTCCAATTAATCATATTGCTTCCTGTAGGGCAGCAAGACGTGGATGTGTAGCGATGAAAATGGTGGGTTTTCATCAGACGTTACCCCATGGCCACGAGCGCTTCCCAATGGCCAGATTGATGAACTCGGTGTCCTTTCCATCGTCACCGCGTGCTCATTGCAGCGACCAGGGTCAGAGCTCGAAACATCGTCGAGCAGAATCAGGGAGTCGAATCATTCTCTGCTGCCGAAGAGACCAAGGCCAGAGTTCCGATTTCAAAGCCTGAGACGGAGACGCTCATCCGCTGTTCTGCACTGGGGCGCGAAAGAGGCCTGGCAATGAGAAGAGCCGGATCTCATGCATAGATCCTTTAGAACCTACTAGGTTTCGAGGAGAGGAGATGGTTACGAGACTTGTGGCGTTTCGAACACTGGGTGTGCTTCCTTCATACGAGATCATACGGCTGGTGACAGGAGCTTTGCGGAGCCAAGCGTCCAATGTTGGGCTACATGCAATCTCGACAATGAGGCCAATAATCCGGATTTCCGTTTCCAGCTACTTAGACATGGTCGAACCGTCGGCCCAACGTATCAATGTTTTGGCCAGAATCGGTGAATGAGTTTGCCTGAGGGTCTGTCTTGGGCGGTTCAGCAGTCGCTGCGAGATATGAAGGAAAAAGTGACCGCGTTGTGCAGCAAAATGTGGAACGCGAAAACAAGAACGTCAGGGGAGCATGAGCGTTTCCAAATTCAGATGAGAGTACGGCAGTTGGTGTGTTGAACGAAGAACGATTCAAGAATCGTGGGAACCTTCTTCCACAATTGGGTCCTAAGAGGATCTCCGGAAAGTCCCCGAGCCCCTACCTCTTGGTCCTGCACCACTTCAACCTTGTTACAGTAGAAGTTCTCATAATGCATTCTCCATGCTGCATAATTGTCATAATGCATCGCTTTTGGGTCAAAACCACTCGGAAGCGGCCAAATTGCAAGTGCTATGCTAGCCCTTTTGGGGTGCAAATATGCATTATATAGGTTGTTTATCTAATCTCACATTGCATGTCAGGATGATCGATATATCATAATCTGTTCTGAAAACGGGAGAGGCAGTGCCTCCTAGGGACCTGTTCGATGTGCTTCTCAGTGGTCCTGGACAGGACAAAGGGAAGTCTCTTGGCAAAGCGTTCAAGGAGAGTGATAAATGGTAAAAATAGCGCTGGGGTTATTGGCCGGAGATCTTGTAACCTCTGAACGGCTCAAGGACGCTGTAGCAAGTGGGCTTTATAATACTAGCTACGCGTGAGTGAACATTCGACGCTCGTACCGCGTGTATTCGCTCGTCGTCCCAGCTTCTACACCAGCATGAGGTTGCTTCACTGAATACTGATGCTTGCTCCCCGAGTCTTCCAATTTTCTCTAGAGCCTGAAATCGACAGCAGTGGATTTATCCCACCGCGTTAGCACCAGCGGTACGCTCACACCGGAACCAACCCAAAGTTCCGATGTTTGTACGGTCCCAGGTACCTCCTCTTTCTCCGTTCCCCTTCCAAGTTCCTCATCCCGAAGTCCGGAAATCGAGACGAAACGATTCGCATCCGGAAATACTAAGGCGTGTACGCCACAGGAGCGTGCGGGCCGTGCCTGCGCGCCTAGTCTGGAGGATCTAATTATCGATGAGTCCGTCTACGGTCTTCCTAGTACACACTGTAAAAAGGTCCACTGCTTCTCGCGGTTCGCGGTTGGCCCTCTCGAGCAATCCTGAGTCCCAGCGCGTGTGTGCGTGCGCAGGCGATCCAATAATCCGAGTTTCCCAGAACGCCGAAGCTCGCGAGTCGCACGCAGCCGTGCGCGGTGCGCAGATGACCCCTGCGGATGGCTAAATTCGCATCCGTCGATTCGTCGATGGGTATCATGCTCTCTGTATATAAGTATGTAGTGGAGATCAAGTGAGAGCTCGAGTGGCGCCTGAGAGGAAGAGCTGTTGGGATTTCGGAAACGCGGGGCGGTCAAGAGGCGGTGTAAGTAGATTTATCTAATATGTGCGATGCGCGCAGAGTGCAGAAATCTGAGTCGAAAGGCGTGAGACGGAAGTTCAAACGTTCATATGCAATTTCTCCTCTAGGCGACGAAGAAATAATCTGGACAATGAGAAGAGCGGCTCTCATGCCAGACGCCCCAGAACGAGAGACAGAACGGGTGAACAGGATTGTGGCCCTTCGAACCGCCGTTGCTTCGTTTGCGCCTGGTGTTGCAAGCTAGTAACAGCTAATGTCAGGGAGTTTGAGCCAAAGAATAATTAACGCTTTCGAAACCAATCCTCCGGATGTTCCGTTTCTAGCAAGGGCGCTATGTAATTGCGGCGAACACAGAACGAAACGTGGAACGCGTATGTGGATATGAATAGGAAGGAAAGGAACGACGAGGGCGAAAAAGAAAAAGAAGAGAAGATGGGTGAGAGGGTGGCAAAGCAAAGGCGTCACTTCGTGGTAGTCCGAGATGGAGATGGGGAAGTGTACGCCGACTATCCCACCTCGTTCGCTCTCGCGGCCCGCCAACCTACCCCGCGTCCGCTTGGTGGGTGTCGTGTTATGTTACGAAGGCCATTTTATCTCGCCCCCGCAACACAGCCCGTAGAAGCATGCAATAAACGAGCGGAAGCGAAGTAGGCATGTATAAAATCAAGGGCTGGGGGGGGGGTGCGCGTGGACCCTGCAACTATGCCTGCACCCACTTCCGCTTCCGCCTTCTTGAACCTTGCAACGGTCGACAACGACAGGGTCTCGCCGTCTGGAGGGTGGCCAACACCAACGAAGATGAGGTAGGAGGTAGAAGGTGGGCGACGCCGGCTGGGACCGTAACGGATGATGACGACGATATGAGGACCTTCTCTCCGCCAGCCCCTCCAACCCTCCTTCCCTCCTGCCCCAAAGCCCTAGTCCCTCTTTACAAGTGCAAATCCAATGTCCCGACATTATCCGCCATCCCATTTGCCCGGTGCGGAGGTGGTCGAGCTAAAGTGCACCCTCCTGCCCAAGCCCAAATCCATGCACGTGCAACTCGGAGGTAAGGTCGACGTTTTATGCGAAGGAGGCCTTGACCATTAGGAGCAGTGGTTATCTTTTGTCACTTTTGAAAGCGATGAAGGGAAAATGAAGAGAGGAATAAGAATGTCAGTATAGGGAAAATTGAATATGATTGCCAGGCTTACCACACGATCAACCTCTCTCTCAGAGACACCAACCTCACGTTGGTACTTCTCAATATTCTCTGCAGCTGTCCCATTCCAGGACGTGTTCTCCACTACACATTCCTTCCACGACGAGTGTTCCCGCGCTGCTTTGAGCCACGCAGCCAAACTATCGCCCTCCAAACGCATGGGAGTAAAAGTTGGCATGTTCACGTCGTCATGCCCGCTTGCATTGACTTCATGGGCTTCAACCTGTTCGCCTGCACCAGTACCGCCATTCCCGGGGTCTCCACCACCGCCAGGTCTGCCAACGCTATCATCATGCGGTTCAGCACTATCACACCCACCAGAGAAACCTCCGCCTTGTAAACCACCCTTCTTGATGGGGACCAGGCGGTCACCACGGGTGGGATGAAAGCCACGAACACGATATTCGTGCCATAGGAAGGCAGTGGGGAAGGGGCATCGCTTCGTATTGGTGTTGAAATGCAGCACATTGCCATGCAGAGCTTCCCAGTTGGGGTCTTGCGAGTGGTTGACAACGACGAAGGTATTGGTCTGAAAGTCATGAATAAGTAGGGGGATACGCAAAAATTCCGCTGGTTGAGACCTTACCTCGGAAATCCACCGAATATAAAACTGATAACTGTCAAAGCCCGCATGGTGCGTTGGGCACATAAGGATTCCATTGCGGGGTTCGTGTTCAACGGATTTGGCGTTGCTGGGGATGTATGTAGTACAGGTCCCGCATGAACTCCCACTATAACAGCCTTTAGAGAACGAAGTTGTACGTAGCAAGTGGGAATGATCGACTCACAGTGCTCTTGTCGGCACGGGGGATGATATGACAATGGTGCAATATGCTATGGTCATAAATACCGCAGACGACGCAGCCGTTGTCGCGCCCATCTATGCCCGTGTCGAATGCGCTGCTATCCGATGGCTGAGAAGTATTGATATCACCCAAAAGGTCGGTGAAGATAGCATCGGGAGTGGAAGGGAGCGGCCAGATAGTGGTTGGAATGAAAGACATGCTGGATTGCTCTTCTTCCCACAATGTCGTCATCTTGGCGGCAAATTCCGGAAAAGGAAAATTTGCAGGTTCTGAATCCACGACGCTGAAGCCCGCCGGAAGTCGCTCGGCGCCTCACGCGACGGAAGGGCGAAGGCGAGCGGCGCCAAGTGAATTCAAGCAGAGAGCGAACAACCGCAGACTCAAGAATTTAATTCTCCTCCAAGTTGTAGTTCCAAGCCCACGGAGCACGGGCAAACCCGTCGCCTGTTTTGACTATGGAGGTGGCGGTATTCGCCGCCGGCGATGACGAATTAAATAGATCAGGCCCCCCCAGCAAGTCCGTGCGCCTCATAATTTTGGCCCAAGTGTGTAGAGGAAACACGATCGAGAGCAGTGTATAAGAGAGGAAGGTCTAGGTGTGTGTATAGTCGTCGACGAATACTATTCTGGACCTGATGTTCGTCAGGACCCTATGTTCGTCACCCCCCAAGAATCTTGCCACCACGGCCACCGATCTTCACCAAACTTTAGAGCTCGTAAATACACACCACTACACGTACTGTAGAGGCATTTTTGGGTGAAAAAAGGAGCTATGAAGGAGGTCGAATTTTGGACTCTTCGTCACGCATGATGGGGCTTGGCAAGATGGGATCATGAATACGTAAGCGACGAAGACCTTTGCTCCCTCACGCTGAGGTTCGTCAGTCGTCGGACTTAGAAATTGGTGATTAACGACAGGTGACAGTGATGTGACCTGACGAACATAGGGTCCTGACGAACATCAGGTCCAGAATAGTAGGTGGAAATAAGAGAATAAACGGCAAAGCGAGCAAATGTGGAATACGATGAATGCTAATTACCAGGAGACGTCAGAGGAAGAGCACTGAGAGAGGGGATACACGACAGAACATGAATTAATTGGAAGGAAAGCGGAAGAGGAAGAGGAAGCGGAAGCGTTGAAGGAGATGAAGAGATTGTATCGATGGACGTGGATGGGAGTGAGGAATAAGGTGGATTCGAAAACATGATGAATGTATGCTAAGTAATTGTGGCGGACGGGGAAAAGAAAATACACGAAATGATAAGACGGAAAGGAATTTCGCAGCCGGATGCCATTGGGCGCACGGTAGGGGAACACACGATGTGCAGAGCTTGATGTCAATTCCGAGTATTGTGTGAGCAACAGCGCAGTAGACGAACATCGGCGCGATCGAGGCTGGATAATCTCGAGGCTTCCGTCAAATCTCTAGAGTCTGGGATGGCAGAAATCAAGGGCCTGCTCAACGAATTACACAAGAACCAAAGTGCCAGTCAGCAGGACAGTATTAAAGGGCCCGAAGACTTGAACGTTTGAACCCGAGCAAGCCTCAAATCTTCTCAACGCCTCTCTGATGACTACGCGCGGTGGAACCCTGCCCTCGGCATCCGAGCATCGACGAGAACCGCCACGAGACATACGCAGTGTCAGATATGGACTCGAACGAGGTCTCGGGTGTCGACCTTCCTGCTCCGTCACCTCAAGCCGTATCTCAATGGCAACACTCGAACATCAACGAGGACGAGGAGAAGGAAGATGGGCAGTACGCGTCATCTGATGGGCTCGGAAGAGGTCCTCAAGAGCAAACCACCAGTGCGAGTACAGAAGTCAGCACGCAGAGGAGATCCAAGGAGGATACGAGGGCAAGTACAATGAAGGAGTGTATGGACAAGGAGGAGAAGGGGGCAGCAGATATGGGTATGCAATGCATGATGGGTCTGGGTGTGGATATCCTCGTGGATATTAGCAAAGATTGAAAACCATGCCTTATGTGCTTACCAAGTGCCAAAGGATATTTGAACATCTGAACGAAAGACTTGAGATATGGCTCTTCCCACCTGTTTACCATCTGCCCCAATGTTCTTTTCGTTCTTGCATATATCGTGTATTGGGAAGCACTCCGAAACGGCAGAGGAATAACCCAGTAGGAATCAGTTTACAGTGGCGGGAGTGTCAAGGTAAGGAGTTCTAAGCATAAAGGAACTGGCATCTACCACTCTCAGATGGTCACCGCGTAATAATAGAATAGGGAGACCATTAGAAGCTTCATCTGAGCGGTCGGCCTGTAACTGCGTCTCTCTAGTGCTCGAGACACGATAGACTGTTGGAAGACGAAAGAGTTATGGTAGGGTCGATGCAGGATGCGGTTCTAGGCTTGACCCTGAGAATAAGGCTGAGAGGATCTTCGCTCGCCTTCCCAGCAGACAATCGATTGAATCGATGTCCTCAGCGGCCGTATGCTTACCCTGGTCGGGTTGGTGTGAATACTTATAGCTGCCATGGGAATTAGAAGGACAGTACAGTACAGAGCATCGCCCACGTACGGGTAAATAACCGTGCGTGCTAAGTCCTTGAGGCTTCCAAATTAACACATATTGCGTTGCTTGTACATAGGGCCAAAGAACTGAATTATGTAGAGACGAAACCAGTGGGTTTTCATCAGACGCTGCACCCACGAGCGCTTCTCATCGAAATTGATGAACTCGGTGCCCTTTCCATCGTCGACCGCGTTGGCTTCATTGCCAGCGATCAAGGCCAGAGTTTGAAACATAGCAGAAGGGAGGCGAACATCATTCCCTGCTGCCGAAGAGAACCAAAGCCCAGCGATCCGATTTCAAAGGGAGGAGACGGAGACATTCATCCGCTACTTCTGCGTTGTGCGGCAAAGCAATGGCGAGGCCAATGAGGAGAGCAGCTCTCATGCCACAAGAAATCTGGAACGAGTTTCGAGAGACAGAAGATGAGTTTACGGAATTGTGGCGTTTCGAACACCAGGTGTAGCTTCTCCAACGAGATCATGCGGGCAATATAACGGAGACTATTGCCAGAGTCATCGTTCATATCGGGGAGGCAGGGTATTGCACGCTTTCCAAATCAACCATGCCGATCCTCTGCTTTCAGCCAGAACGGTGGTCAAGAGGGGCCGAAACAGGGGCCGAAAGGAGCCTCGCAGCGAGAATTGTCGGAAAGAGCGCCAGTTGGTATCGATATTGACGCCAGCAGATAGAAATCAAGTAAACAATATGCTAGGAAAATCCTATGAAGGGCTTGCAAAAGCCTGATGGGTGTAGAGGACAAGGAAGCTAGAACCGACTGTTGTCGGTTATCGAGATATCGTGGGACTTGGCTTCCAAAATTGGGATTGCAAAAATATCTCCGAAACTGTCCGAGCCTTCCGAGTCCTTGCCCTTCGTCCTGTACCATCGCCAAACTTTTCTTTTCCTCCATTCAATGCCATTTCCTTTCGGTTCCAGAGGGCATTGTTCTGCAGTGTACTAATGGCGATCATCAAGCGCCGAGAAACGATTCCATGCGTTGATCAAGAAGCAAACAGTCGAGCACATGAGGACAGAGAGCCGAAGAATTTCAGCACGGCGTATCACTCTCGCGACGTTTCTACCCTTCAAGAAATCCATGATTAGGACCCGCGAGGCACCTGGAAGGAAGTCAATAATGCGAGAATAGCACGTACGAGAGGTGAGAGGCGGGGCAACATGCAAATGCGTCTACCACAGCTCATCGATCTTGCTTTTCCCATGAAGCCAAAAACGCACTCACACGAGCTGGCGGATGCATCGTTGATCTGGTACCATGATCCTCCTGAACGCCGGAGCGACCAGAAACAAGCTCTCAGGGATTAGAAGGGTCCTGAAGGACTGCCTCGAGTTGTGAGCTCCAGTGGGACACATCCCGTTGCGTGAAGGCTTCTGCGGGGTGCACCCTGAAGGCTATTTCCATCGTGTTCATATCATAAAATTTCAGCTCCTCATCTCCCTATACGCACAGATATGAATTCAAGCTCAAAGTTCTGCCAGGATTCAATATTCAGCGCTCAGCTTGACGTTCCGAAACTGTGCTCGTCGAACGTGTGCCGTCAGTCCCACTCTCCTTTCTTGTCATAAACCTTCCTTTTGTCCGGTTCTCGTCCTGTCCCGTCCCTGGCTCGTGTTATGTACCAGATAATCTGGGACTTGGCTACGGTTAAGGTTACGTGGGGAAAATACTTGCTTCTTGCATGCCAATTACGCAAAATGAACGTTGGATGAACGGCTTTAGGCTGGGAACAGCATCAACCTTCATGCTGAACAAAACCCTCGAAGCGCGCTTTCCCTGCGAGACCGACCTCTTCCCACGAGCGGCAAATCGCCGTTTTCTGCTCTGCCTTTGTGCCGTGTAAGCATGCCTCATGATCCACATCCGTTGTTTCTTCTCACATGTTGTCAGTCGGCCGTACTGGAGACAAAGGAAGCTTGCGACGGAACTGTGATTCGCCCCTGCACAACATCGGAAGTGGGGACGCCATTGACCCTCCTTTGGGTGTCTCCCCAAGCACACCAACGCCAGCGGTTCGGGTTTCCTCGAGGGGTCTGTTTAGTTAGCGTGCCTCGCGCTTCATTTTACACACGGATTTTCCCTTGTCTGTCTGGCTTGGTGTTTCCGCTGGAGATTCTTTGTCTCCCATGGACGGTCTCGACTCTCAAACGTCATTCAATGCTCAACCCCGTGGTCTGAATGGGTCCTCGAAGCGGCTCAGCACGGACAAGAGCGATTCGCCAAAATTCAAATTACCGTCGATGGCTTCCATCTATATCATATTTTCAATGCGTTCGCCTTTCGTTCCTTGAACCTGGCTATAGCTGTCGTCGTCTAGAGCGCGCACTTGGGAACAACGCAACGCAACGGTTCTTCCAGGTTACCCCAAAGGATTTGCCACAATTCATCTTGATGCCAGTTTGCTCCGACCATGCTGACGCATCGATGGAACAACGTACAAGTTCTGTATGAGATCACCGTCGAAGAGCCTCGCATCCAGGCTCGGATGAAAATTAGATGGACTGAGATCATGATACCACACTTCCTTCGTTCCCACCTCCCTCACCGGGTGCGCTTCTCTGTCGTTCTCACACCAGCTGCGCCCGTGACTTGTGGGCAGGTGTGAATGGTCTTGAGAGCTCTTACGGCGCTGTAGTCGGCGAAACATGGGGAAGAGGAACGCCGTTACCAATGATTAGTGAAGGACAAAGCCAATTCGGAGATTTGATGCTGGATTGTGGCGTCACATCCTCTTTCGTGCAATTCTGCTCGAGGAACGGCATCCCTGCTTTGCCTAATCTTGGCGTCACGGCAATCCAGGCTCGGCCTCACCTGGAGTCGCATCCTGTCATATCCATCGTCATCACCGTGTCCTTCTTTCTTTTCATTCCTGCCTGGAGAGAGATCCTCTCACCTCAGGTTAGGACTTTCCCATGTTCCGTGTGTCTTCCCATCAGTGCCATGACACACCGAAGTCCTGCATCTGCACCATCATCATATCGATGAACGTTGTCTTGCGCATACTTTGATCCTCCGTGGGACCGTGCGCGGGCCTCCCAAAACGCGAGAACCAAGCTTCTGTCAAATTTTTGTGTCTTCCTTGAGCCAAGCCGGACGCTCGAAGTGATACCTCCGGGGACTTGGGAGAATTGGATACACAAAGGACACGAGGCAGACTGCAGGCTCCAACGCCTGAGAGACCGGCACTCTTTAGGGCATGGAGTGCATAAGCGCGGGGTGGTGTGCTTGTTCCTTTGTTAGCCTGGGAAAGGATACCGGCGCTCGGGAAGTGTGATGCTTGATGGTCATTCGCCGTGGACCTTGGTCTCTGAGGCTTCTGGGTTCGGCGATGCATGGAGAGCGACGGCGGTCGCACCGTGGGTCTTAACAGGTCTTAACATTTTTTTCGCTATTCACGCGCTCGGGGTTCAGTAGCAGGTGTGATATTTCTGAGTGACTTGAAAGTCAGCAACAAGCTCGAGGTGCTTATTTTCTTATTTTTGGCAGGATACGTAACAAATGCGAGTGACTGCATTCTAAGCGAGTATCTCACATTTAATAATGAGCCACCTTCGTATTCCATTCCTTGTCTTCACAGCACGACGAAAATACACCACGTCATACCCTTTTCATCTAATTGCACAATGGCTCGCTGAGTGTTTTGAGCGTACTAATAATTGCTGTTTCCCTGCATAGTGTCGCGCCTCTCAGTACTGCACGCAGGGATGGAGCCTCGCACACCATACCCTATGTCATGGAAGACAGGCGCTCCTTCCACCTTCCTTTATCACACCTCGATCCTACTCCCACCCTTCCACCGTGTTGAGTTTCAAACTTAATCCCACAATCTATCAAACTCCCGACGAGGACGCGCTCTGCGTGTCCTTGAGAAAATCCTCCCTCTCTTGTTGTATTTGCACTCCCAATTCATAGACGTGCCGCCATCTCGCTGCCCCGAGTTTCCACCCGAGCGCCACCCGTTGCCCACAGCCGCCAGCCGTTGTGAAGGCAGGAACAGTAATAGAACAACATCTCTCCGAGGTCGGGCCTTCGTACCGTCGGAACGGCTGAAGCGAGGGTATGTGTGGCTTTAGGTATTAATAATTCTCCTTCAAGTTATAAGCGTCATGTGGGATTCCCTGCACTTAATTCGCACCATCGAAGACGGAGTATTATATCATGCACACCGCTCTGAATCGCCCCGTGCAGTGCTCTCGAATCCCACAATACTGCTCTCTGGCAGCTAGACATCTAGCCTCCGTGCATCCCGCGAATTCGACTGGGTGAGCAGAGAGCATGCTCTCCCAGCTGTTTCTCTCAACCGGTCCGGCGGCGTGGACTCAGTGGACCGCTGTGCGTTTCGCGATTATAATTGCATCGCAATGAGATCAACGTGTAAACGCGTCGACGTGGTGCAGATCATCGATGCCGCGAAGTCGCGTGATCGCGATGCGCGTTGCCATTGAATCTGGGCGTGCGCCACACACACGTCCGAAGCAGATACCAAATGGTCCTGTCTGCACGTGAGCACCAGGGTGTCTAGGCCCATCGTCGCTGGGCATGCCAAGGCCCTCTCTGTGCTTCCTCTCCTGCCTTTTCCATCGTGCCATCGACGTCGACATCGGACGTGATGCATCTCACCTCGCCTGGCCTTCGAAGGTCGATGACGGCTATATCTGTGTGGGTCCTGGCTTCATCGGGCAGTAGCTGAGAACATAACAGGTTCGTCATCGTGTTGAAGAAGCGAAGGAAGACGTTTAACTGGATCGAAGGATCACCGGGATTATACCCGATATCATCGATGCTCACGCAAGACGCAAGACCGAAGTCGAGAACGCAGCTCGGGCGCAAGGGACATACGCCATCCCATCGCCATGATGAGAAAGGAGTGGAAGTCTGTTAGACTTCTGATTCTAATTGTACTCTACTCTATGCGATCGTCAGTGACACCGGCCGAATGTTGAAACGTTGAATGCGTGCGTACACGCTCTATCGATCTTTCTGTGCGTGCTCTCCGAGTGCATCTAACCCTGTGCCCCCAACTTCCCTTAGCTCTTCGGTCTTCGCCTGCCCCAGCATTTCCCCGGCTTCCCCACGTCGACCCACACCTGCCCGCGATGATCTCCAAGAAGCGGAAGGCGAAGGGCGAAGCTGACGCCTGAGCCCCCGCCTCTCGCCGCCCTGCATCTGAATTACTCTGCGTGAGTCCCATCCCACGCCAGAGCCTCAGTTCTCCTTCCTGCCTCCTGCGCTCAATCCACCTTTCAAAATAGCCAAGTTCTCCCTTGACTGTTGACAGGACGTTTATTAACACCTGTGACCTGGGTACGGGGCGCTGGGCTACACGTAGCGATGCAATTGCACCGTATGACCTCTGCTCTTCCACCTCAGTACGCCCGGCGCACCCACGCTCGCAGCCACACATCACCACGGGACGTGTGCATATCCATATTGAATGTCCTTGTCCTTCCCCACCTTAGCAGCACATCCACACCCGGCGACGTCGGCGCTCGAGCTTGAGCTTGAGGTGCGAGCGGTGGCGCACACGGGGTTTCTCCTTGATTTCACGGTGGGAGACGGAACAAAGACAGGCCTGTCAGAACTAATCCCTGGTGTTTCGAGGACTTCTCATTCACGGATATATTTAGACGCATATCGATATCTGGCTTCTCTCGTTCTGGACGGCTGGAACGGGTTACACGAAAGGCGGTGCACCCCTCTGACTGCGCATGTCTGACAGACAGATTTAAGACGAAGGAAGACAGGAACTTGCTTGGCAGAGCGTGAAAGCTGAAAGGCGATTGATAAAGGGACATAGTTACCCACAAGGGGATTGGGCAGAGGACTTAGAAACTCTGAACGGTTAGTTGAGGTTATAGTAGCAGAAGTGGAGTGAGTAATAGGAAGGGGTGGATATATCATGCACCTTCACGCTCCGCTGTGAGACTGGAGCGAAAAACGAACGTTCGACGCTTCGTTTCGCATGTGCTTTGCTGTTCTACACTGTCCCAGCTCCAGCTTCGAGGTCCAGCGTCCTCATGTACGAAGCTGGGACTCGTCGACTTTCACCGAATCGAGAGCGCAATAAACTAAAGCCTGCATCCCACCTGCCAGCCCGGAACTCTACTAGAGTTCCGATGCAATGCAACTACTCTAAGTATCTACAGTGCACCTTGTACAGTCCAGGTTCCCCTTCTACTCCTTCTTCCCCATAGGCCTCTCACCCCGAAATCCGATGCCCGAGCCCAAATACCAATTAGCATACCTTTCGGGGAACTTCAATGATACACAGCTCGCTTCGTGTGGACGCCACAGGAGCGGCGCGCGGGCCGTGCGTACGCTCGTGGTCTAGCTCAGTATCGTCCGGTGCTTCTCAAGGCTCCCAAGGACCTCCGAATTCGTCTATGCGTGTGTAAGCACGAACGGTGCGTGCGCAGGCGATTCATCCGAGTTTCCCAGAGGCGCGGCCCTCGCGCGTACGCACGCAGCGCATCTGACCTGCGGACGGTTAAACTTGAATAAATTCGCGGGTACATGCGATATGCTGATATCGATATCTAACAGAGTATGTAGATGGAGATCGGCAGCACATAGTGTGGTAATTTCGGAATCGGGCTCAGAGAGGACATTGGGGCTACGACTGTCGGTGTAAATAGATTTATCATTCTAACGTGCTCGATGCACCGTGGCTGGTCCAGTGAACAGCTGATGCTCGACGCAACCTCTCTATCGCCTTTCGATTCGAAAGTTCAGGCGAGTGGCGCCGGGCTTGTACACAGGAGGCGTTTACTTTGTCTGTATTGGACAAGGACGGGGTAGGTAGCGGACTACTTACACCTCCTGGGGTGACCTAAGTATGTAGATTAATTGACAAATGAAATGAAATGACGTCGCCGCTCTGCTCTGCCAATAGCTACACTAGTACGGGCCCGCGGGCCCGCTTCGAGACTCGAGGAGCCTGTCCAATCATTAAGACGTCCGAGTCAGAGTCCATCGAGAGACGTGACTACGAGCAAGTAATAATTACAGCAGCGAACGTGCCCAATTACGCTCCTCCATGGGTCTTCTGAGTTCGCCTTCACTTTACTCAGGTGTCAGGCATCGTCATCGCCATCGATAGCGATACGACTTCCTTGCCTACCTATAAGCTGCCAATTAAGCGGCCTTGGTGAGAAAGGCTCCCACAGGAAGAGGACATTGTACATTGATATCACCGCCTACGCCCCCCCTTCGAGTTGGGCCCTTTGCGTGCGTTTTTACTTACCTCAGAGACTCGAAGGGCCCTGGGATGCGTGAAGGCGATAAACGAGTACGTGATAGGTTAGCAGAGGTGGGGTTGATTTATTTAGTCCTTTCATTCACGCGCGTTCAAGTTTGCCCTATTTCTTCGAATTCTTAGCCTCGAAGGAAGGGAAAAGAAAAGGAAAGAAAAAGAAAGAAAGGTTTCTACTTGATACGCTAATGCACCTTGCCCATTCCCCTTAATCTACATTTTCTCCATTCCAAGTCGTCTGGAATGAGAGCGTATGCCAGCGCGCGTACGTATACGCGATCGACGCGTCACTCGAAATTGATAGCAGTTCATTACCGCCTGCTTCAATACGCCTCCTTTACAATGCGTGTATTTTTACCTCAAAGGCCCGCGAAGATGGGGACCAGGTAGCCTTTCAAAGGCCTTACTACTACTTGCTTTAACGGGTAGCTGATTGGGGCGGCTTGTGGGAATCCAAGTCGCTATGTGGTCGCTGATCGATGCCTCAGTAGAAATTGACAGCAGCTCATTACCGCCTGCGTACGCCTCCTTTACCGTGCGTGTATTTTTACCTCAAAGACTCAAAGGAGGTGGGTTGGACGGCACTTTGGCGGTATACTACTACTTAGACAGTGATCGGCGAACGGCCGGGGCGGCAGGTGGGGTCGATTACTGTCGATTATGTATCTCCTCGAGCAACCTTCTTCTGATTCAACCGTTTTGAAGCCGTGTTGAATTGCGTGGCCCTCGAGCCTGGGAGCGCCTCTACCCAAAACGCCTATCAGCGGGCGTCGCGTCCCTCTTATTTTCATCTGAATCCTCAGGGCAGCATATGTATCTCCCGTTATAATTATTCCTCGCAGTCTCAGATAATGCGTGCGTGATCGGCGAACTGAGGGAGGCGCTGGTTGCTTCTATCTTCCCTCCTCTATCTTCCCTCCTCTAATCCAATCCAATTACCTATAGCTACGGCTTGGAGTAGAGTAGAGTAGAGTAGAGCGTCCATTGCCCACTTCGAACTTAATTCTCTACAGTGACTGGACTGGGCCGGGGGCCCTCGATCGCGGACACATCGTTCATTTTCTTTTATCTCCACGAAATTTGGGATGATCCTGGCTATCGCGAACTTGACCGGCGAACTGAGGCGCTGATTATCTTTTTTTCCCCTTCTTCTCCAACTACCAACTACTAGTACTCTAGAGCGCGTCTTCCCTACTCCCTCTGAATCTGTATGAATCGTAGAAGCGAACCAACTCCAGAAACGCGGCCTTCGCTCTGAGCCAATTCGAAAAGTATTTGAATGCCTGCAAGGACCGCGTTTTGTTATAATTTAAACGTTGGGACCCAGCGACCCAGGGCGCGAGGCATCGATGTCTTTGGACCTTCAACTTACTCCCTTCGTCCCCCTCTACCTAATCTCACCGAACGAAAGCCGCCTATAGAGCAGCTATGACGCAGTGCGCGTAATTCCGATCATCTGCCTCACCGTAATTCATCTGCCTCACCGTAATCCATCTGCCTCTCGAATCAGCCCGGCCTCGAGGCGTCGACCTATCACCGTTCAACATTTGCTTTTTTTTTTTTTTTAACTTTTTTTTACCTAGCTAGATGCCTCGAGGTAGCGTCAAGTCAAGTCAAGGTAAAGTGTGTAGAGTGTACTTAGAACCAGATTGAGCTTGATCATGTCATGGAGATAGGGGCTGGAAGCTCCGTCTGCCTTCCTGAGCTCAGGCTGCATATCACCGTCCCACTGCCCACTGCCCAGGGTTTCCAGGACTTTAAATTTCCTCCCTCAGGGTCTATCGTGGATTCGTGGATTCGTGGATTCGTGGTGTTCCCGATAACCGTATTCAATCCATAGTCTTGTGAATTCGAAGTGCTAGGCGGGGAAGAGCTGAGAGTGATATCTAGTGCTCACTGCACGTACTCTATTGCAAGTCCCAGCCGCACCAAGCCCCCTGGACCTGGGAGAGTCAGAAGCCCGGATCGATGAGCGAGGGGTGCTCGATCGAGCGTTCGAATCCGTTAGGCTTCGATGCTGGGTGGGTGTTGACGGTGGAAGTATACAAGAATTCGAAGCCCTGCAGTCCTGTCCAGTCCTCAAGTCAGGGAGCAAACTCGTGAATTCTCTGAGTTCCCTTCCCCTCATCTGATTAACATTGTCTCTTCACAGAAGCGAAGTTCGCTCGCATTTCCCCAATCACACCACACAAACCCCCCTCAGATCCCAAGAGTCAGACAAAGAACACTCATTATCCCATTCAATTCAAGTAAGTAAGTAAGTACACTAACAATCACAACCTATAATCACAAGCTAAAAATTACTCCACGCCTCTCTCCGCACCCTTTCTTCGGTATGAAGGAGGGAGGGGCGGGTAGGGTACACTAGGTAAGTAAACAAACAAACAACTTTTGGCGTTTTGCGCTTTTTCGGGCGAGGTCAGGTATGCGGGTGGGTGGGTTGTGGTACAGATGGAATGGTTGGATGGTTGGATTGGGTTGAGAAAAATTGGGAGGTCGTCGTGAATGAGGGAATAAATGAAGGGAAAGGGGAAAGCGTATATGGAAGGAGCCAAGAGGCAAGATGAGGAAGATGCAAGGTAAGTGAACGAGGAGGTAGGCGAGAAGGAGGGTAGGGAAAGAGAGGAGTAATGAACTTGAGAAGAGAAGAACCCTTTAGAGTATTAAGCCGCACCACTCACGAACGACGCAAGAGGCGACTTGAGTATATCGAGTTGATTAGTCGAGGGCTTTATCGTTCTCGTACGCGGAGTCCAGACGAGTTGCTTTGATTGGAAGAGCTGGAGAAGAGGGTGATGGATGGAAGGAAGGGAGAGGAAGTGGCGATGGTGGAATTTGGAAGGGAGGGGGGAAGAGAAGAGGTGATTACGAACGAGCGACCGTAGCGTAGACGTAGATGTAGACAGACGAGGTCGAGGTCGAGCTTGGAGTCAATGAATTGATGTTGACGTTTGAGAATGGGAATAAGGGAAAGAAAAAGAAATAATGGTGTGCGTGCTTGTGTGTGTTGTATGCGATGGATGGATGGGACGATGGATGGAAAAGGAAAGGAATAAAGAAAAACCAAAAGGAAAAAAAAAACCGTGTATGCGCTGCGCACCAACACCAACTGCGAAAGGCTAGCGTAGAGCCTATTGCGCCACCAGCCACAAGCGGCGTGAGAGCCGACGCCTCCAACACCAAACCCACGCCGCAGAATCCTTGTCTTCCCTCGTCTTTGTCTTCCCTCGTCTTTGTCTTTGTTCTCGCCTGCATGCACGCGTGATGCGGCGTGTGGGAACGCCCAAGAACGCGCCCACGAACGCACACTAGCGCAAGCGAACGCAAGCGAACGCACACTAGCGCAAGCGAAAAACAAACAGGAGGGCGGCCTGTGTGGTGGGAACTCGCGCACGGAGGCGAAGCGAGGCGGTGGTGTTGAGAAACCGGCTTACGTACGCACCTGAGTCCAGCGTCTTCGTCTCTTGGTGTGGTGTGGTGCGGTGGAAAGACAAAAGAGGACTCGGCTCGACCAGGACAGGGTGACATCGCGGGAGGGCCGGGGAAAAGCACCGCTGGACGCGGAGTGAGGCGAAGTTGGCGTTGGGGTGTGTGGGAAGGAGGAGACGAGAGGCGATGGAATGGGACGGAAGGCTTACTGAGGATGGTGCTAGCCAGAGGATCGCGGGCCGAGGCCTTCGTATCGTATCGTCTTGCTAGTGTGCAGCCAGGGAGGCCAAAAATAACCGCGTCTCGCCAGTGCCCATGGTCGACCGGATCCGTCTTGCTGTAAGTTGTAACACAGTACGCGATGGTCATCTTGCAGAGGGAAGTAGCAGTAGGTATGCGGAGGGAAGTAGGCATGCGGGGGGAAGTAGGCATCCGGAGGGAAGTAGGTAGGACCAGGCCGCGATGGTTGTCGCTGGAACTGGAAGAGGAAATGAAATGAGAATGAGGGGAAGAGAGATCAATGCCGTCATCATGCAATGCAATAAAGATAATTATGCGCCAGGCGCGATGTTCATGTTCGCTGTGCTGCAGTGTTGAGATGCTGGATGCTGGATGCTGTCTTCCTCGCCTTCCTCCATCCGCCTCCATCCTCTCCTCCCTCTGCACCCCTCACACTCACTCAAAACCCCACCACACCCTTCACTCAAAAGCATACTCAACAGCCCCCCAACACGCCTCGCTCCCCACCGCCTTCCCCTGCGCCCCATGCGCCCGCAGACTCTGCAGCGTGGGGAAGAAGGCATCGCACGCGGGACACGGGTGCATCTCGAGCTCGGCGGAGGTGATGCTGGAGGTGTTGCTGTACCGCCTGTACGCGAGCGAGGGGTCGTGCCGCCGGCGCGAGGGGGAGGGGCGGTCAGAGGGGTGTGCAGGAGAGGAGGCGGCGGAGGTGGAGGCGGAGGTGTGAGAGGATGAGCGGGCACGGGATGAGTGGGATGAACGGGATGAGGAGCCTGAGCGCGAGCGTTTGGACGAGGGCGGGTGCGGTGCACCTGTGTCTGACGAGGAGAGGGAGGCGAAGGGCAGCTTGCGCTTAAGCGAGGACGAGGGGGGGTCTGCGTCCCGTACTGTAACTATATCAGCCTTTGTGTGCGGCCGCGACGAAAGAGGGCGACTCACCTGAGTGCGCCTGCGAGTGGGAGAGCGCACCGTCGCGCCACACCAAGATACGCCTCCAGCGGGTCTTCCACGAGTCCGTACCAGTGCCTGTGCCAGTGGGCGAGCGCGCTGCGGGTGCGGGTGTGGGTGCGGTCGTCGTCGTCGGTCGTCGGGGCGTCGTCTGCGTCTCGTCGCCTTCTACCTCCTGCTCCTGCTCGATCTCCTGCTCGATCTCTACACCCTGCAGCTCCTCCTCCGAGGAACAATACGAGCTTGCTCCCTCTTCCTCCTCATCCTCGTCTTCTCCTTGCCCCTCCTCCCTATCCTCTGCGTCCCATCCCTCTCCTTCCCCCTCCCCCTCTCCTTCATCTTCATCTGAACCCTCTCCTCCGTCTGAACCCCCCTCCTCGGAACCCTCTTCAGAAGAGCAGTACGACGAGGACGACTCCGAGCCTATGACCGACGAGATCCTCCTCGGCGGGGGCGGGGCGACCTCCACGAGCTCGATCACGGCGTGCGTTGGGTAGGGGTAGGTGTACGGCTGGCGCAGGTAGAGGTTGGCGTTCGGAGTGTTGGGGGCGGGGGACTTGGATTTGGCGTCTTGGGGTGGGGGCAGGTAGGTGTGCGGATGTGGAGGGANAACTAATCCCTGGTGTTTCGAGGACTTCTCATTCACGGATATATTTAGACGCATATCGATATCTGGCTTCTCTCGTTCTGGACGGCTGGAACGGGTTACACGAAAGGCGGTGCACCCCTCTGACTGCGCATGTCTGACAGACAGATTTAAAGGCAAAGGAAGACAGGAACTTGCTTGGCAGAGCGTGAAAGCTGAAAGGCGATTGATAAAGGGACATAATTACCCACAAGGGGATTGGGCAGAGGACTTAGAAACTCTGAACGGTTAGTTGAGGTTATAGTAGCAGAAGTGGAGTGAGTAATAGGAAGGGGTGGATATATCATGCACCTTCACGCTCCGCTGTGAGACTGGAGCGAAAAACGAACGTTCGACGCTTCGTTTCGCATGTGCTTTGCTGTTCTCCCCTGTCCCAGCTCCAGCTTCGAGGTCCAGCGTCCTCATGTACGAAGCTGGGACTCATCGACTTTCACCGAATCAAGAGCGCAATAAACTAAAGCCAGCATCCCACCTGCCAGCCCGGAACTCTACTAAAGTTCCGATGCAATGCAACTACTCTAAGTACCTACCGTGTACCTTGTACAGTCCCAGGTCCTCCTTCTACTCCTTCTTCCCCATAGGCCTCTCACCGCGAAATCCGATGCCCGAGCCCAAATACCAATTAGCATCCCTTTTGGGGAACTTCAATGATACAGCTCGCTTCGTGTATGGACGCCACAGGAGCGGCGCGCGGGCCGTGCGTACGCGCGTGGTCTAGCTCATTATCGTCCGATGCTTCTCAAGTCCGAGTTCGTCCATGCGTGTGTAAGCACGAGCAGTGCGTGCGCAGGCGATTCGTCCGAGTTTCCCAGAGGCGCGGTCCTCGCGCGTACGCACGCAGCGCATCTGACCTGGCAAGCGGGTAAATTCGAGATTGTGATCTTGCACAGCGCCGCAGCGCTCGTCGGATTCTCGGAAAACTCTCTCTATATCCCACGGGTAGAACTGGGTTAGAGAGGTCATTGAAGGGGCTACTACTACTAGTCCTATCGCTATCGGTGCAAATAGATTTATCATTCTAACGTGCTCGATGCACTGCGGCTCGTCTGGTGAACAGCTGATGCTCGACGCGACCTCTCTATCGCATTTCGATTCGAGGGTTCAGGCGAGTGGCGCCGGGCATGCACACAGGAGGCGTTTACTTTGTCTGTATTGGACAAGGGCGAGGTAGGTGGCGGACTACTTACACCTCCTGGGGTGACCTAAGTAGATTAATTGACAAATGAAATGACGTCGCCGCTCTGCTCTGCCAATAGTTACACTAGTACGGGCCCGCGGGCCCGCTTCGAGACTCGAGGAGCCCGTCCAATCATCGAGACGTCCGAGTCCATGACTGCGAGCAAGTAATGCTATTACGCTCCTCCATGTGTCTTCTGAGTTCGCCTTCACTTTACTCAGGAGTCAGGCATCGTCATCGCCATCGATAGCGATACGACTTCCCTGCCTACCTGTAAGCTGCCAATTAAGCGGCCTTGGTGAGAAAGGCTCCCACACAGTATTAAGAGCCAAATTTGGACCGTCATGCATCGCCGCCTACGCGCCCCTTCGAGTTGAGTGGGCCCTTTGCGTGCGTTTTTGCTTACCTCAGAGACTCGACGGGCCTGGGATGCATGAAGGCGATAAACGAATACGTGATAGGCTAGCAGAGGTGGGGCTGATTTATTTGATCCTTTCATTCACGCGCGTTCAAGTTTGCCCTATTTCTTCGAATCCCTTACCTCGAAGGAAGGGAAAAAGAAAGAAAAAGAAAGAAAGGTTTCTACTTGATACGCCACTAGTGTGCCTTGCCCATTCCCTTAATCTACATCTCCCCCATTTGAATTCAAAATCGTCTGCGCAACGAGAGCGCGTATGCCAGCGTGCATACGTAGACGCGATCGACGCGTCACTCGAAATTGACAGCAGTTCATTACCGCCTGCTTCAATACGCCTCCTTTACAATGCGTGTATTTTTACCTCAGATGCTCTCACAAAGGTGGGTTAGGTAGCCTTTCAAAGGCTTTACTGCTACTTGCTTTAGCGGGTAGCTGATTGGGGCGGCTTGTGGGAATCCAAGTCGCTATGTGGTCGCTGATCGATGCCTCAGTAGAATGTGACAGCAGCTCATTACCGCCTGCTTCAATACGCCTCCTTTACAATGCGTGTATTTTTACCTCAAAGACTCAAAGGAGGTGGGTTGGACGGTACTTTAGCGGTATATTGCTACTAGACAGTGATCAGCGAACGGCCGGGGCGGCAGGTGGGGTCGATTACTGTCGATTATGTATCTCCTCGAGCAACCTTCTTCTGATTCAACCGTTTTGAAGCCGTGTTGAATTGCGTGGCCCTCGAGCGTCTCTACCCCAAACGCCTATCAGCGAGCGTCGCGTCCCTCTTATTTTCTCCCTCAGCGCAGCATATGCATTTCTCGTTATAATTATTTCTCGCAGTCTCAGATAGCGCGTGCGTGATCGGCGAACTGAGGCAGGCGCTGATTGCTTCTATCTTCCCTCCTCTAATCCATGCCCTTCTCTAATCCTTGGCCAATTACCACGACTTAGAATAGAGTAGAGCGTCTATTTCCCAACTTCTCTACGTGGGAGCTCGATCGCGGGCGAATCGTTCCTTTTCTTTTATCTCCACGAAATTTAAATAATCCTGGCTATCGCGAGTTCGAACTTGACGCTACGTGATGGGCGAACTGAGGCGCTGATTATCCTTCCTTCTTCTCCAACTACTAGTAGAGTAGAGCGCGTCTTCCCTACTCTGTATGAATCGTAGAAGTGAACCAACCCCAGAAACGCGGCCTCCGCTCTGAACCAATTCGAACGTATCTGAATGCCTGCAAGGACCGCGTTCGAAATTCATAACGTTGGAACCCAGCGACCCAGGGCGCGAGGCATTGATATCCCTCCTCCGAGTCGAACCTCTTTCAACTTACTCTCTTCGTCCCCCTCGCCCAATCTCACCGAACGAAAGCCGACTATAGCGTAGCTATGACGCAGCGCGCGTAATTCCGATCATCTGCCTCACCGTAATTCATCTGCCTCACCGTAAGTCATCTGCCTTACTCACCGTAATTCATCTGCCTCTCGAATCAGCTCGGCCTCGAGGCGCCAACCTATCAACGCCCAACGTCCAACATTCGCTTTTTTGCTTTTTTTTTTACTGTTCTTACTTAGCTAGATGCCTCGAGGCAAGGTAGAGTGTGTGTGTACTTAGAACCAGATTGAGCTTGATCATATCATGGAGATAGGGGCTGGAAGCTCCGTCTGCCTTCCTCCTTCCTGCATATCACCGTCCCACTGCCCACTGCCCAGGGTTTCCAGGACTCAGGGTCTAGATTCGTGGATTGGATTCGTAGCAGGCATGCCCGATAGCCAATTACCGTGGCATCGACAAGCCATGATCAGTAGAGTAGAGTGATAGAATAGAGTAGAGTGATAGCTATAGAGTAGCGCACCACTTGCACCACTGCACCACTGCACCACTGCACTTCTTGCAAGTCCCAGCCGCACCACGCCCCCTCGACCTGGGAGAGTCAGAAGCCCGGATCGATGAGCGAGGGGTGCTCGATCGAGCGTTCGAATCCGTTAGGCTTCGTTGGTGTTAGATGCTGGGCGGGTGTTAACGGTGGAAGTATGCAAGAACTCGAAGCCCTCCCTCCTGTCCAGTCCTCAAGTCAGGGTGCAAACTCGTGAATTCCAAGTCTGACTCCCTTCCCCTTCCCTCATCTGATTCTCTCTTCACTTCACATCGAAGCACCCTCCAATCACACCTCCCAAACCCCCCCAAATTCCAAGATTCCAAAGAACATTCATTCATTATCCCATTCAATTCAAGTAAGTAAGTACACTAACAATCACAACCTATAATCACAAGCTAAAAATTACTCCACGCCTCCTCTCTCCGCACCCTTTCTGCGGCATGGAGGGAGGGGCGGGTAGGGTACACTAGGTAAGTAAACAAACAAACAACTTTTGGCGGTCTGCGCTTTTCGCGGTTCGTATCAAATGGGTTGGGAGCCAGGTATGCGGGTGGGTGGGTTGTGGTACAGATGGAATGGTTGGATTGGGTTGGGTTGAGAAATTTGGAAGTCGTCGTGTATGAAAGATTCAGAAAGGAGAGAAGAGAAGGTAAAAGTTAAAAGAAAGGGGCGATGAAGGACCCCGAGGGGCGACGAAGAACGGGCTATTAAGCCGCACCACTGACGAACGACGCAAGAGGCGACTTGAGTATATCGAGTTGAGTTGATTAGTCGAGGGCTTTATCGTACGCGGACGACTTGACTTACTGTGAGTTGATTTGAATTTCCGGTTTAGAGTCGCTTTGATTGGGAAGGGATGAAGAAGAGGGCGAGGGTGATGGAAGGAAGGGAGAGGAAGTGGCGATGGCGGACGGGAAGAGGCGATGGTGGAATGTGGAAGGGAAGAGGTGATTACGAACGAGCGACCGTAGCGTAGACGTAGATGTAGACAGACGAGGTCGAGCTTGGAGTCAATGAATTGATGAAGTCGTTGATGTTTGGGAATAAGGAAAAGGAAACGAAAACGATGGTGCGTGCGTGTGTGTTGTATGCGATGAATGGGACGATGGAAAGAAAAGGAAGAAAAGAAAAGGAAAGGAATAAAGAAAACCGAAAGGGAAAAAAAAACCCCGTGTACGCGCACCAACACCATCCGCGAAAGGCTAGCGCTAGCGTAGAGTCCAGTCCATTGCACCACCTCCACTCAGCTCATCAGGGAACCGTTCCAGCCACCAGCCTCCAGCGGCGTGAGAGCGACGCCTCCAACGCCCCCAACGCCCACGCCGCAGAATCCTTGTCTTCCTTCCCCTTGTCTTCCCTCGTCTTTGTCTTTGTCTTTGTTCTCGCTTGCCTGCCTGCTTGCATGTACGCACGCATACACCTGATCGTGATGCGGCTGCCCGGCACCGAGCGAGTGGTGCGAGTGTGTGAGGACGCCCACACCCACGAACGCACACTAGCGCAAGCGCAAGCGAAGAACAAAGAACAAGAGCTGTGTGGTGGGAACGCACCCCCCCCCCCCAGGAGGCGGTGGTGTGTGTTGAGAAACCCGGCGGATGGATTACGTACGCGTCCGAGCCCTCCGTCTTTGTCTCTGTCTGGCGAGGCGAGGCGAGGGAAGACAAAAGAGGACTCGGCTCGACAAGGACAGGGTGACATCGCGGGAGGACCGGGGAAAAGCACGGAGAAGCACCGACTTGGATTTGGGATGCGCTGGACGCGGCGTGAGGTGAAGTTGGCGTTGGCGTTGGGGTGTGTGGGAGGACTGAGCAGACGGAGGTCGGATTGGATGGCGCCAGGCGCGACGCCAGAGGACGGCTGCGTTGTGTGAGGGAAGCGTTGGGCGTGAAATGCAATGGAGATGGTAGATGGGCCCAGGCCAAAAATAACCTCGTCCATCTCTCTAGTGCACCGTTGGGCCGGTGGTCGTAGACTCTCGTCTTGCTCGTGGTGGCGTTGGCGCTGCACCTGCACTGGGGGTTGTAGTCGTCGGGATAGCATCCACAGTACGCGATGGAGCTGAAAGAGGAAACCACCGAGACCGCGAGTTGTAGGGTAAAGGGAAGAAAGAGATGCCGTCATCATGCAATGCAATAAAGATAATTATGCGCCAGGCGCGATGTTCATGTTCATGTTCGCTGTGCTGCAGTGTTGAGATGCTGGATGCTGGATGCTGGATGTTCGATGCTGTCTTCCTCGCCTTCCTCCTCCTCCACCCTCTCCACCCTCTCCACCCTCTCCACCCTCTCCACCCTCTCCACCCCCTCACACTCACTCAAAACCCCACCACACCCTTCACTCAAACGCATACTCAACAGCCCCCCAACACGCCTCGCTCCCCACCGCCTTCCCCTGCGCCCCATGCGCCCGCAGACTCTGCAGCGTGGGGAAGAACGCATCGCACGCGGGGCACGGGTGCATCTCGAGCTCGGCGGAGGTGATGCTGGAGGTGTTGCTGTACCGCCTGTACGCGAGCGAGGGGTCGTGCCGCCGGCGCGGGGGGGAGGGGCGGTGGGAGGGGGAGGGGTGGGCAGGAGAGGAGACGGCGGAGGTGGATGTGGAAGTATGCGATGAGGAGTGGGCATGGGATGAGTGGGACGAACGGGATGAGGAGGACCCCGAGCGGGAGCGTTTGGACGAGGGCGGGTGCGGGGCGTCTGCATCTGCGGCTGAGGAGGAGAGCGAGGCGAAGGGCAGCTTGCGTTTAAGCGAGGACGAGGGAGGGTCTGCGTCACGTCATCTGTATCAGCCTTTGTATTCGACCGCGACCGCGAGGCGCGGAAGGGCAACTCACCTGAATGCGCCTGCGAGTGGGAGAGCGCACCATCGCGCCACACCAGTATACGCCTCCAGCGGGTCTTCCACGAATCAGTGGGCGAGCGCAGTGCGTGTGCGGGAGCCGTCGTCATCGGCCGTCGGGGCGTCGTCTGCGTCTCGTCTCCTTCCACCTCTTGCTCCTGCTCCTGCTCCTGCTCCATCTCTACGTCCTGCAGCTCCTCCTCCTGCAGCTCCTCCTCCGAGGAACAATACGAGCTGGCCCCCTCTTCCTCATCCTCTTCCTCGTCCTCTCCTTGTCCCTCATCTCGATCTAGATCTCTATCCTCTGCGTCCCATCCCTCCCTCTCTTCCCCCTCCTCCTCTTCTTCCTCTTCGTCTTCATCCTCATCCGAACCCTCCGAACCCTCTTCAGAAGAGCAGTACGACGACGACGCCTCCGAGCCTATGACCGACGAGATCCTCCTCGGCGGGGGCGGGGCGACCTCCACGAGCTCGATCACGGCGTGCGTTGGGTAGGGGTAGGTGTAAGGCTGGCGCAGGTAGAGGTTGGCGTTCGGGTGGGTGCCAGTGTTGGGGGCGGGGGATTTGGCGTCTTGGGGGTTCGGGGGCAGGTAGGTGTGCGGATGGGGAGGGAAGGGGCAGTGGGGGGCGTAGGTGTGTGGAGGGAAGTGGTTGTGGGGTGCGTAGACGGGTTGGGGCGGGTGGTGGTCGAACATCGTGCTCGTGGTTGCGGTGGTGATGGTGGGGGCGATGGTGGCGATGGTGTGCAGGTTGGTGCTTATAGCAGCGAGTGGCACCTCAGGGCCTCAAGTGGTGTGGTGTGGTGTGGTGCTGGGCGAGAGCGGCGGTGAGCGTGGGCGGGGGTAGTGCCAACGTTGGCGGTTGCAGTGGGTGTGGTGATAACACCGCACAAAGAGAGGGACGGGGGGCACTAAAACTCGAAAGCGGGAAAGGAGGGGGAGCGATCACCTATCTACATCGGGACCTGGGCGTTAAGTAGTTGCATACCAGGGCTGTCATGTCACAGTGCACCGGTGCACCCTTACCCCTCACGCTCGGTAAATTACCCACACATCGCGTTACCCACACACAACCCAATCCCATCCATCGATCCACACCCCGGTGGCGACGCGCGAAACGGAACCCACCCGTCTCGCCCACCACATCCATCCAAAGAAGACCCACCCAACCCAGTTATTTTTCTCCATCCCATCGCATCGAATCGCATCTTCCGATCTCCTTCCCTTCCTTCCCCCAGCTCCTTCCTTTCCCTTGCGTAGCCCAGCTCCTTGCTTCTCAGCCCACGACCACAACTCACACCGAACGCTCAACGGCCCTAAGCAGCGAGATCCATCATCCCACCCCGATCCATCCATCGCCCGATAGATCTATCAAGACTCCCTCGATAAGGCAGGTCCACAGATCGCTCCTTTTCGTGGGGGCGCCCAGCCGGTGGGACAATGGGGTGTGGGAAAAGACCTGAGACCACAGAACGGTGGGGTCCAGGGAAATTGAGAGACCCGCACGTGCGAGGAGGGGAGAGGGTGTGGGAAGAGTGGGCTTTGACGGTGGTGTCTGGGCAGGACGCTGGAGGAGGAGAGGAACCTCCCATCTACGTACAACCCGTCGCGTCGTGATCATAATTGGGATGCAACCCACTCTGAATCCATCTCGTGCTATCACCCGCTACCTCAAACCTATCACCCAGCACACCACCAAATCACCCACCCACCCACCGTTCCCAACCATCGCAAGCCGACCCACCGTGACATCTCAAGCCGCCGCTCGCCCGACGCCCACCATTTCCGATAATCCCCGTGACCACCGCCACGGCCCACCTCTTTCATCCATTCATTCCCTTCATTAGCACCGTCAGCACCGTCAGCACCGTCAGCAATACCCAACATCCAACACGCGAATAAGAATTCCCCGCGTCGTTCCCACCGAACCTCCACATCTCCGTATGTCCTCATTCTTTGTCCTGTCCCCTTTCCTTAGAGTATTTCTCCCTTCCGAATTCGAATCCCTTGATCCCTTGATCCTGTCGAACCGCGTCTCCCCATTCCGGTCTCCTCCCGCGTATCGATAATCGAGCTCCTTGTCGAAAACATAAACATAATCAAGTCGCCGTACACGGGGCCCTGCAGAACCCTAACGCCCCGAGCGGCGAGCACGATGCGAAGGAAGGAAGGAAGGGCCGGTTCTTTCACGTTCACATTCAAACGCCCTTTCATCCTTTCATCTTTCAGACGTCAGCCCGAGCCGTCGTACCTTCGTGCCACGATGCATCGATAATCCCTACCCTCCTTATGATTGAATGACCCTCGGCGCGTCCTCGGCCTACCTTAGGCAGCATCGTGTCCTTTGTCGGCCTCATGTCGCGTCGTATCATGCCCGCGAATTTCATGGCTCCTGCCTACAAGTCCTTTGTTCGACTATGCCGTCTCTTCGCATGCACACCCGGCATGACCCAGAGAGTCGAGTTCCACCTATCGCTTTCGCCCGTTTGACATGTCAATGGCACCATCAAGCAAGCCGGTGTTTTCGTCCATTCACGGCTGCCCAACCCCCTCTCGTTCGAGTTCTCAACCATTGACACCACCGTACGCGTGCATCGTGCATCGTGAAGTTCGACAAGTTCGCCTTGCTCATCATTCAGGTTCTTCCCTACAGGCTGCTCAGCTTGGGCCCTCGCTCTCCGTTCAGCGTCAGCGTTCACGTTGTTGGTCCTCGGATTCTGAAGATCTGGAGACAGAGTCCTGCACCGGCGTTGGCGTTGGTGTTGGCGTTCGCGTTCGCGGACGACAGCACGATCTCCTTTCTTCCCATCGGTGAATTTTCTGAATATCCTTCTGTGCTAATTTTACACCTACCGGGCGACTTGGCTACATATGTCAGCTTATCCATCAGCCCTCAGCCCTGAGCGCTTGAGCCCTCCACCCTTGCGACCTAATTTCGCCCCCAGACTTGGTAAATCCCTGCGCTGACGCACCACCTTCACATTCAATGCCGGATTGTGCCCTTCGCTTGTCGGCCTCGCACACACACGAGCAAGTACGTGCATCGTGCCCGCGAATTTCATAGCATCCTGCCTACAAGCCCTTTGTCCCTCTCCTTCTCCTTCTCCTTCTCAGCAGCCAGACCCTAGGCGTTCGCACCCCCAGAATCCCACCTATCGCTTTCGCTCGTTTGACATGTCACCGTGCCGTGGCACCGTGCTCGCAAGCTGGTTGGTGGGTGTCCGGCGTTTTTCGTCTGTCCGTTCGTTCTTTCAACAACCCGCGATTCGGAAGCGAGCCTGGTGCCCCGTGAAGCTGCGCCGTCTGGTGGTCATGATCAAACGCGACTCGTTCGCTCCCTCTCCCCGAGGACCTCGAAGAAGATCAAGTCCTAATTTCGTTCCCCCCCCCTCTATTTACGTTCTCCGCAGGTTTTGTGAGTCCGCAGAGAGACCTGCGGACCCTGCCTGCACCCGCGCTCACGCTCACGTCCGCCGTCGACACTGACACTGCTCATGGTTTCTTGATCTTCCCATCGGCGAATTTTCTGAACATCCACACCCTAGCCAGCCGGCCAACCTAATTTCGCCCACGGACTTGGTAAGTCGTTAAACAAGTCCTTCCTTCGTTATGTTATCAAGCAGACCCTGTCTTTGTTTTTTTTTTTTTCTCAAAAAAAATCGTGTCTTCTCGAAGTTCTCATCTCCTGCCGACCTGCAGGCATCCCATCCATCATCCGGCATTCAAACGCTTTCATGTCAGGTTCGTGTTCGCGTTGGAAGCGGTCGCGCGAACTCCACACATCGCAGGGCCGCAGGCGCCTGTTGGGTCAGAGCTGAGAGGGCCTCAGCTGGACTCATAATATTTCAGTGCTGCGTGCGCAGGTGCGCCAATCAATCAGGAGGTCCAAACGGTTTTTCTTAGTTCGGCGATCTTTGACCTTGAGGCCTGCTTCGCCCGCGAAGGTCCACTTAAGTCAAGTCTTAACCACCACTGGACAGTGGAGACTTCGGGGATAGGGGCTTACAACGCGACATCCATGATGCGTAGGATGGAAGGCGGACAGTCGGAAGAGTACACGCGAGCCGGAGCCTAGCGTTCACGTACGTACGCAGCCTTGTGCGTTGCGTTCTCTGATGCGAACTGCGAATTTGAAGTTCCAACACCCACACTACGCACGCACGAGGAGTACATATGCGACTTTAGCTCTTCGCCTCTTGCTCGCTATCGCAATATCACCGACGTCGTGTACATGTCCGATTGCTTACTATGATCAGGCCTCAGGGATTTCTTCCTTATTTTCTGCAAATCAAATCCGCTTAGAGCGCTTAACTTGACTTGCGCCTGGGAGAGAAAATGATACATACGAGGTACGAGGGCGGGAAGGTTCACGAGGGCGTGCGTGCCTATATTCCCTTGTCTTTGTCCTTCTTGTCGGTGCACCCTGGCTTTGTTCTCAGAATATTCCTGGATTTTCCTTGCTTTCATATTCATATCATTTTTCGCACCGGCGTGCAACACGTACGTCGTAGGCGACGGCGGGAACGTATCCCGAGCGTAGCCTCTGTCGGACGGTCTTTGTTCTATAAATCTTGGAATTTTCGGCATTTTCACACCGTTTTTCTCGCCATATATTTATTAACGGGTCTGTGCGACGGCGGGAACGGACGCTTGTGTACGAGTCGAGAACGGGTATGGTCGCACGTCGTCGGCCTGCGTGCATGTATGTTCATTGAAAGCCTTCTCAAATGATAAATCCGTTCAACGTTCCACCTCAAGATATTATGCGTGCGTGCGTGCCTTCCGTCTTCCCGTCAAGCTCACTCGACCCGCCGAATGTCAAGCTCAACATCTTCTTCGTCTTCTTCTGAATCCTTTTCCCGACTTCCCGCTCTCACTCCCGTCCATCCCCCTCGAGCACAAGCCCAACCGTTCTGAAGATGCCACGACACACGCATCCCATGGCCATACCCCCTCTCTCATGCACCCGCAGCCCTCAGCTCTCGACCTTCTTGGCACCTTCTCCCGTGAGCCTTTAAGTTCAACCTGAATGGAATATGTACCATACAATTAATTGAATCCACTCAAAGTTCAAGCGCGCTCCTGAACAGGCCCAGGGTCGAAGACGTCGACTCTGAATGAATTATGAATTATGAGAGCACGAGAGTGACCCACCCCCACGTCCGAGACCCGACTTCGACGTTCACGCTTTCACGGGTGTACAGAGAGGCAGTTACCCACTGCCACGCTACGCCATGCCACGCCTAGAGATCTGCCCGCGTTCTAATCCCCGAGTTCCATTGTCAGCGGAACAATGGTACTGGTAGAAACAACAGCTGGAACGTGTGTAGCAGGAATTACACCTGTGAGAGTGGTGTCGGAGAATGCATGCTCACGCAGGATCCCACTGCCACGCCCAGCGATCTGCGCTCTGTAACTCTCGGTGTCAGCGGAACAACAGTAGGAACGGTCGCACTCCCAAGAAGGAACGGGTGTGCGAACCTCTTGTGAGCAAGGGCGAGAGAACGCCGATTTCCAGATGTTGAATTGGAGGGCGAGGCTCTACTCTATTTGACACGAACCCCGTTTACTGGCATGTCCACTGTTAACTGAAGTCTGAGTGACGGGCGTTCGATCGGGTGCTGGCATTTCATCGTGGGTTGACGTTCCGTCCTCCCCGCGTGAGTGCCTTTGTCAAATTCAGGTTCTGTAAGGGACCTGGAATGCTGCGTTCGAGGCTCGTCGGAGGGTCCGCTCGAAGGTCTTTCTTTAGGTGACGCGAGAGCGAAAGGCACGAAAAAGGGGGGATGCACGAAAAAGGGAAAGGAGAGACGGGGTTGCTCGGTGAAATAGGTAAGCAAGGTTCTCAGTGGCGCACTTTCGCTGTCCTAATTGGGATGGTCATGCACCTTGAGTCCCACCGCGGACCTCAAGGCTGGAGGGAGTGTTTCAAACATTCTAGGGCGTTCATCAGGCGTTTCAGCCTGCAGTATCAATGCTGGAGCCCCACAGAATCATCTACTTAAGAGGCTAGCTGAGAACCTTATTTCGTTCTCGCGAAGGAGCTGCGAACGCGATGGGAGTCTCGGCCTCGTTAACGTTGTGTCAATCTCCCTTGAGTCCTTACCATGACAATAAGTATTAGCTTTGATTTTACCTTCGAGCCCCCACCGCAAATCCATCTTTGCGTTGAGTTGCGGTCCAGAGTCACGCTGATCCTCATGACGCTGGCGCTCATGCCGTGCATTCGTATGATAGTTGGATAGTCTCGAGGATACCATCGTCCGTGTTCCATTCTCCATCGCGTCCGCTTTAATGTGCATCCCGGCGCTCCCACCTGGACCACGTCCACCTTGTTCGTTTCCCATGGCGGGACCTGTGGGTGAGTTGCACGATAATCGTAGCCTTAAATCCCACTATCCCCAGGTGCACTGTGCAATGCAAGTGATGAATCAGTGGTGTGCCGCGATGCAGTGTTCTGTTCTGTTCTGTTCGTGTTCCGTATTCCGAGAAAGTCAACTTGCGAATTCCGTCTTTCACGCCTAGTTCTCATCGTGGGTTTTCTCCCCCCAGAACCTTCCCCCAGAAAAAAAATGAAAGGATATCAAATCCACCTGATCATCGAATTCATGTCAGCACGGAAGGCGATGATCATGAAAGCCAACGCCTTCCAACTGCCGTTCCAAATTACCTTTGACCCCTCTCTATGTCCAGCTAGTGGACCCGGAGCCGGAGGTGGGAGAAATCGAGTACAAAATGGGTATAGACGGGGACCCAAGTCTGACGCGGCATGGGGAAAGAGAAGGGGAAATAGAGTGTACGCGATTTGAACGCGACTCCCACACTGTCACTCCAACGTCCGTACCACGCAGATGTCAGATGGCCTGACAGGCAGAGCCTCTGTCCAAGCCCCAGCGAGCCCCAGCGAGTGCTAAGGAGGGGCGAAGAATGAAAATGGACGGGCGCTCCCACGTCCAATCGCACGCTCCAGCTCGGTTGCGCAAGGATTTCGATATCGATGACAAATGTCAGCGGTCGACACTCCTTGATCAAGGTAAAATTCCCAGCCCAACGCCTCCCATAGAGTACACTGTCGGATCCCAGCTCCAGCCGACGTCCATACGAGGACGCTAGTACACAGTATTGACACCGCCCACGGTGGGACCAGGTTACAAAGCGCTATATTACAAGCTTATCTGATTATCACCATCTCGGCTCGCCTTGAATTGGTACTTGGGGAGTCCGGGCGTTTTTCAATCTGATGGGAGAGGGTCCACTGAGGGAGCCGGTGACCATAAACTCACGAGCAGGGCTGTGAGCAGAACGACGATCGCCTACAAACGCCCACATCCTACGGGGCGTCGGCCTTTTTCAGGAGTAAAATCTGAAGGCTGGGCAGCACTTTGTACATACGCGTATACGGCTCTGCCTGGCTCTGCGCTAGGCAGTGGGGGAATTGATAGATGGCACTGGCGAGCGCTGCAAGCGCGCGTTCCGATGATATCGCGGAAGCCCGAATGGCGATAGTTTTAATACGGAAAGGCGAAGGAGGTCACAGGTCCTCTAGGTTTCGTGTCGCTCCCGAGGTGGACTTGAAAAAAATAGCGGCTAAACTCGAGTTTCACTCCATAGGGTTAAGTCGGATAGCTACGCACCACACCCTTGCTTTCTCCTTCCGAGTTTCGAAACCATCCGAAATCAGAAGTCGAAGACCTCGAAGGTGTACATCGCTTTCAAAGCACCCCGAAAGCAAGCACCTCCTTCTGTTGATACTCTCTCCACGTCGTCGTGTTACGGCAACGAAAAAGGAAGTAAAACACACACGAGAGCGTCGGGTTGCACCACGCTGGAGGATCCGGGGTAGGTAGATATTTGTATGTGTGGGTACGATATTTATCAGCACCACACAGTCCAGAGTTCTTGTGCAGTTGGCGGTGCCCCTATGCGTATGCGGACGTCAAGTTAGGAGACAAAATCCTTGTGATAACTTGTCCATAACCATTTGGAAAATCAGAGCGACCAACCCCTCTCCTAGTCGCACTCTTTCTTCTCACTTCTGCGCCTTCTTTTCCCCCTCTTTTTCTCAGCATATGCAAAAAACCTCACGGTAGACGAAAGCGCCCGGCATTCCGTCCCAGGGCCGCGATCGTGAGCCACGTTGCCCACCGTCCATATGCAGGCACAATAAGCGCCTCAGCCGCTCCAAAGAGAGCGTTCTGATCATGAAAATAATAATCCGAATTGCCAATTATCCTCGAAACAGATCAAGGTCCTGCCCCACTAGAGTCTCTCCGAGGACCCTTAGATGGCGATTATTCGTCTACTCGAAAATGCAAGTCAGGAGGAAAGACACCGAGGAGGTCCCGCGCGTCCACCCGCCGAGTGTACGGAGGTCCCGCTCCAGCTCGCCTCATCGTGTGGGAATATTCCCAGGACCTCCGCGCCGCGCGTGGTCCCGTACCCCTCGGGGTTGCTGCTTGAGGCAGACCCAAAACTCTCTTCCGTCTTGTGTTCTTGGCTGGACGCATCTCCATCGAGGCTGGGCGTCATCACGGTTTACTGCTTCCTAAGCAGCAAGCTCTCGTAACTCGAAACTTCAGAAGTCACCAGAAGCCCTCCANCTTTGTCGCGTGGGCCGACTCGAGTCTCGAGCGTCGGGTGCGTACACAGTCGATAGAAATGAAAGAAGAGGCTAGAAGAGATGGCGATGGAGAAGGGCCAGGGTAGATAATTGATAGTTGGAGACCTGGAGACCTGGGGAATGAAATGGACTCGTTTCAGAGGGAGATCGTTTCCGGTACGACGTTGTCACCTTGGGACGGTGCTCAATTCATTAATTCTTTGTTGCGCAAGGCACGAAAAACGGATCTGAGAGCACCCCGTAATCATGCTCACAAGATAACTGGGTTAAAGTGTTTCGCGAATTACCATTTGGGTATGTGCGGCGCACTCACAGGCCGAGGTCTACCAACTTCTACCAACCTACCAACTGCGGTCATCTATGTGCCGTGGTTTGTCAGGCTTCCTGGGCGACCGTGACAATGGGGAGGGCTGCGTTCCATGCTAAGAGCTGGCTGCTTAGATTTTACCGACTACCGGCGATGGCACCTTTAGAAGCATCTCTCCAAAGTTTATTCTGACTAAAGTACACTACGGACTATAGGCGCCTCGGCCGACTTCGAATCAAAAGCGTCACTACTTTTACGCCGACAGCGGCTCGTACCAGAGACCACAACATCGAGCATTCGCGTTTTCGTGGAGGCATGGGACAAGAGATATATCTCGCCAGCAAGTGGCTCATTGGCTTATGTAACCATGCGCCACACCGACTCGGAGACCCCAACGTCACGTAAGTAGATAAATCGACCCTGCCGCCTCTACCCCACAAACACGAACCGAAAACACGAGAAAAACAACGACAGAAAATGAAGTTCAGCGGATAACAAGAAAAGGGAGAGTGCCAACCGAAAGGCAGATGTGGGGGCAAGGAGTGGGGATTGAAAGGATTGTCGGGGATCGAGGCGAGGAAAGAGAAGCCATACAAGGGAGGCAACTGTTTGATTAAGGACGCATGGGTGCAAGCCAGGCATCGGCCGCTTCAAATTGGTCAATGAGTTCGCGCAGAACGGCACCTTCTGAGTGCAGATGCCTCATAGCCGCGAGGGCCTGGAAAAGTGCGTATTAGCGTGTGTCCTTAACGAATGCAGCCTCAAGTATCAAAAGCACACTTACGGCGTCCCAGAATCTGAAACCCCTTTCCACTTCCGCAGTCGGGCTCTTCACGCCCGGGAACGTCTCTTCGCAAAGATCGAGCGCCATCTCCTTCTTGATTTTGACGTCCGGGGCGTTCTTGTCCCTCACTCGCGTACCTCCATTGATGTGGGTGAGCGCATCAAGATAGACCTTGGCCAAAACGCCGAATCCGGTGTTCACCTCCGTCTGGAACGGAAGTGACAGCGCTATGTCAAGGAGGTCGTCCCGAGCTCGCCGAGCGTCGTTCCGGAGCAACATATTCAGAGAAGTTACCTCGATGAGGGTGCGCAGAGCACGTGTGAGAGAGCGCACAAACGAGTTGAAGACCAATAGCTCGCGAGAAAGGGGGGCCGACCAGGGTTGCGATTTGAAGTTGAGCGGGACGATGGACAAGACACGCATCACCAGGAGCATGCTTGATTTTTCCTCATCTGGAAGGAGAACAGCAAAAGGGAAGAGAAAAAGGAGATAAGGCTGTTAGTAAGGTCCCGGTCAAACAAGTGTGTGACGAAATCCGGTAAATAAAACGAAGTGCAGGGGCAGAATAAATTGACAGGCTATCGAATGCGCCATCGATTCGTCAGGATTCGTCCTTCCGATCCACCATCAGCAACCGTGAGAGAAAACACGGATGTTCCTCTCTCCGCATCACTCCACTGACAACTCTCTGCCAACATAAGTGCGGAAAACACGCAACGAAAAGACGAGAGGGAGCAATTCATCTCGCACTCCACCAACAAAGGTAGAAACGCCCCCACGGTGTGCACATCAAAATGCAAAACGCGGGCCCGCATCGAACGAACAAAGGGAATAGATCGCAAGACCATCGAATAAATCAAAGACGTACCCGTTCCGAAGCTAGGACCACCGCTGAAAGCGCGGCCAGACCACAGATGGCCGTGCATAACACCCGCGCGGACGAGTTCCAAAAACAAGTAGAGTGGATCCTGGAACTTGTCGTTCACCCGTGTCAGCTTGATCGCATTGTGCATCGCCCGGGCGAGGGGCGAGTGGGCATGTGAGTTGAGAAGGAATCTATGGACCAGACACGTGTTAGCAACGATCCACGAACGTCGGGTCGAGTGTGAGTAGAAGAAGACTGAGGATAGATGCGCTGAAAAAATTGTTTGTGGTAGGCAAGGAAGGAGTAGAAGACGATGATGAGAGAAAGACGTGGTGGGAGTGGAGATGGTTGTCCATAATCATGACGTTGCATAGGCGGGTGCAGATGAGACGGAAGAGAGATGAAGGGATGGGATCAGGACGATAGAAGGTCCCAAATCGCAGCGTGAAACTGCTTCCTCAACGGCACGCAAGGACAACAGGAGCGATCATCCAACGTCCGGGACACGGGTAGAGTCTATGAATATCGGCGAGAGAAAAGAACTCACCCTCGAAGCTCAAGGAAACGCCAGATTACATTAGCCACAACCTCATCTTTTTTCTCAAGCGGCGCGTTGGCGGAGTTCTTGATTTTTGTACGGCCAGCAAGCCGGTCCGAGGTTGTCGCACCTAAGCATAGGACGAAGTCGATGGTGGACGACTACAAAGAAAACGGACGGTCAGATGCGGCCCATAAAAAGCGACGGATGGGTAAGCAGTCGAAACTGAGAAGAAGAATAGAAGGGCAGTAACCAGTAAAGGATAGATCGTCACATCGACCGCAGTTGTGAAACCGGGACGAGGTGAAAAGAACAGAGCAGGAGCAAGGATAACAGATATGAACATGCAGGTGCTTACATTTTGCCTCCTGAGCTCTTCTTCGACGATGGAGTAGGGCACATTCCATCCAGCGACGCGCTCAGCCAATTGAGCCGTCTGAGGAGAATTGTGCTGCACGGCCTTCTGGTGTTGGGCATTTGGCTGCTCGAACCAGAAAAAGCCTTGCACCTTCTTGTTTGCCCAGAAGCTATGGGATACGCTGCTGACGAGGGCCAACGCAGTCGCCCTCGGGCCGGTTTGACCGTCAGTGATGACTTCCTTCACGAATCGTTTATATTCAGTCGTTTCGCCGTTGTCCAATGGCGGATTCTCCACGATTTGTCCGCTCGTCAGCCAGACAAGAGCCTGTGGACCAAGGAGGCCGCGTGAGAGGTAGTAGTAGATCTCGTCGGGTAGCCGGTGCGTGAAGATTTCATGAAGGTCTTGTGGGACGTCCGCAGCTGTGGGATGGTGTGGATGATGGCCATGTCCTGCAGGCGTGGTAATCGCGAGAGGAAGAGGCAAAACTGAGCCTTCAGATGAGAGAATCAGAGAGTATCTGATCATCGACCGCGTGCGCGCGTAGTGGTCAGAATACTGGATAGTCTTGACCGCGGGATGGTCGGCGAAAGCTGCGACGGCTGCATGCCCGGATTTGTAGTACTTGACCATATCGACGGTCGCTTTGAGTGCTTGCTCGTGCACGGTTGGCGGGAAAGGGGGTGAATGATCGAACCCGACGAGGATACCGATGTCGAGAAATTGATCTTCGGTCACACCGAGCTCCTGAACGAAATTCCTCTTCGATGTATATTGGAAAGTGGGGTTGGAAGACGACAATTCCAGAGCGGTGATTAGCTTGTCCACACCGGGGTAGAGCAACGCGTCGGTTGGACCATAGATCGCGTGGATGTATGCCTTGTGGTGACGTTGCAGATAGATTAGCTGTTGGACGCGCCATGAATTGAAAAGCAGACGCAAAGTGGGCGTTAGAAAAACAAAATCCAGCGTGAGAAGAAACAGTGTGCACACCTGTGCCCAAGCAACATATGGCGCTATGAGGAATTCGACATTCCGATGCCTGAAGATCCTTAAAACCATCCTCCAAAGGTCCCATTGGGCAAAACTGCTTCGTCCTTCAAAAAGCTTGGTCGCTGCCTCCTCCTGGCCTTGCTCATACTTCGTCCACGCGTCTCGGCGATCTCTGCATGCCTCGACGTGTTCCCCATGGTGGTGCTGCTTCCAGCGTTTGTTGGGTAGAAGCCCCTGGAATACAAAAACGGGTTTGATACGGAGTTTCTCGAGCGCACGCAGGTCGGATTCGATACGTTGGGTGAGCGCTAACGGCAGGCCCCCTGTGGCCGCCAACAAGGGTTCACGAGACGGAGGATTGTCTGTTATTTGCTGAAGGTAATACGATGCATCAATTCCAAGTCGAGAGTCGGAAAGGACAGCGAGCGAAAGCGTCTGGAGGTGTTTTCGTTCGAAAAGATAGTCTGAAAAAGCGCGGAAAAAGACGGCGTGAGCAAACCGAAAGGCGAAGCTAAACCGACGTAGCATAACGACAACAAGCTTACTTTCAAGGTGTTTGATAGGCATTGAGGGAATGTCGGATACAGTGGGGGTCGTAGGCGGAGGGGTTGGTGGTCGTTTCCAACAGCGCCAGAGCAGTGTAGCCAGCAAGCAACTTGCTTACGTAAGTGAACGGCATCAACAGAAGCCACAGCCCGTCCAACACATTTGACCACAACTCCCATTATCGTGTCGCTCGCAACAGAAACGACAAGCTCAAAGGCCTTTTCGATGACTCAGGCTTTGCGTTAATTCTCCATCTCAACTCTCCGACTCTTTGCCTAGCCTCGGGAGCTGAAGCTGGACGGAAAACCGGATCGACGAACCAATTCCGACATATATCGATGAAACTCTGATATACCACAGAACGCCACGAATTGCTTGTGGCCGCTTGTTTGGGAGGTCATCTCTCGAAAGCAGGGCCGTCCTACCGCTCTAATCTTGGGCTGCCCTATCGCGATTTATGATTGTTCAATCCGGTTTCCACAGCCGTGCTTCTAGTGTCTGCGAACTTTGAAAAGTCCGTTCTATCACCTTTCCAGTGTTTCAGCCTCGTTTTTCTAATATCCACCGTCCAGCCTACTGCGGAACGCCTTTCCCAGCTCCTGCCATTGTAACTGCATCACGCGATTCCTCAGCTACGGTCAACGGCGCGAAAAAAACATATCCTAGCGGCAGGAAGGATTGTCTTGTGCTCTCGCAACTCATACGCCACGGTCTATATTCATACCGTTTCCTGACTAACGCATGGACGTGTCGTCTTTGGTCCCTGTGTACTGTCTCATGTACCACTTCCCGAATCTGCGCCAACATCAGACCATCATCATCGTGTATCTCATATCCCAGAATATTCGCCCAATGGACATGATCGTTTCGTGGTCTTGGTCCCGGTATTCTCATCCCCTGTGACTCCTGAACTCGGTCTCACAATTACCCACATCCGTTCGGCGAAATCTCATTCTTTGCTGACAATATTATGCCAAGTCTTTCTCAACAACAGCACTTCTACTCAAGGCCTTCTTAACTGTCGTTCGCAATTGCTAGTGCACCGTATTCTCCTGTGCTCAACCGAGTCCCACCAGAATTCACGATGCTGATGCGCGTCTCTAAAAATGGAGCCTGCAAACAGCATTTCTTCGGCCTGCCAACGACGGTATCTAGACTCTTGCCGCTTTGGTAGCACCTGTAGAGTGTCACGGACATTTGCTCAATTCCTAACTTCACGGAGCGTCATATGGGCGTTTTATCCTGTTTCGTGCGGTCTCTGAATTACAAAACCACTCTTCGAACGGTGTTCAAGCATGAGCCGTCTTCTCATGTCAATCAACCCTCAACATTCGGCGACTATACTCCTTTCCTCCTGTTGGGTTCGTAAGGTCCGCAGAAAGCGACGTCCTATATTTAACTCTGGCTCGGCCAACATCGTGGGGAAAGAGCCCGTTTTTCTTGCTTTCGCCCAACATGTCACCGAACCTTCAGCGACATCGTGGAAAGCCCGGCCGTCTTTCAGACCATCACATGTTGTTTATTCCCTTGCTTACAGCACTGTGATCCGGCACCATACCTTCCCTGCGAAAGATCCTGCTCCTGCAGATGCTGGATGGATTATGTGATCGACGACACTCGGAACATCAGAAGCGCTCGCATCCACGATCATGCACACAAACGACTACCAGCGTTCACTATTTCAATATTTACCCTGGCCTCACCGGCTCTTCGACTCTTCTATGGCCGTCGTCTTGGAACACGCAATGGAAGATGCCACATGAGCTAGCCTTTCATGCGAAGGGGCGTGCAGTGCGATACTCTTGGCACTGGCTAGGATGACACGCAGGACTTCTTGTGGACTGCCTGCTTGTGGCGGATGTTCCACTGGGCTTGGCGTGTAACTCATCTTCAAAGCCTCCATAAAACCTCTGCTTGAAGACAATCCCAAATCCAGCGAGAATGAGCAACGTGGACGAAGAACGGACATGAAATGACCTCGACCTTGAATTTACCTCATTTCAGAAATTAATCTCCCAGCTCTCCAAGGGGACGCGCCTCTGGATTCCTCTAATACAACCCTTGGGCGGTTGTTAATCGCTTCATCGACACGGTCATAATTCATAGCACTGCGCTCCAAAGCTGTTGCGTCCTCTATTCGACCTGAAGGAGTTAGTAACGGAGGGTTCTCAGCAGCAAACTTTCGGTAGTTCTGCTCCTCGTGTGAGTCTTCACAAAATAAATCTGCTCTACTGGGGCTGCGAAGCCAGCAGGCAGGTCTCAGGCTGGAGAGGTCGTCAACAGAGGTCGTCAACACGGGTCACTTATGATACAACTGTGACGGTCGAGAGCACTTGGTGGGAAGAGCGTGATGCTCAATGATGACACAGAAATGTTCGCAAGAACGCCGTCGCTTCCCGACGTGGAAAGCTGAAAGCACTGGAATAAAGCTTCCTACAACAGGTGAACCACTAGTTCCATCCGATGGCTGTGGCATGGCTGCCACGAAGAGCGGACAATCTCACGCTGGTGCCACCATTTGCGTGTTCCATCGGCGCCGACTCGACTGCGTAGTACATCATCAGCCAATGATTCATTGGCGTGTTACCTCGATCCAGTGCTTTTGTACCCTCTTTTTATGCGTGTGTGGAGGTGATGGCGCAGATAAGGTTATAAGAATGTAGATTATAGCATTTTTGGTGGTTGGGATTGGTGGCTTTGAAGCAAGTGCATTGGGAATGAATATTATTCCAGCGGAATGAGGAAGAACTTTACAAGAGAGGGCTCCAGATGAAGCGCACAATTCTGCGAAAACGATGACAGCGGCCATACTAATAATATTCAAGGTGTGGCTGTAGAATAGTTCTATATCTTCTGTCATGCAAGATACCTATCGAGACTAAACAATGCGCAGAGTATCCACCCAGTGGATCTGCTTGAGATGCGACATAATAGGCACCTTCCTCGAAGGAAGTCTTTCCGCAGCCCCTCGCTCAGAGGTGGGTGTTCACTATCAAGGACCCACCCGAAAGGCTTCTTCCCGATCGCTGTCATTAAATCCTCTTTGTGGAGAATACTTCGAACACCCTTACTGCTAGGATTCCCATAAGAAACAATATACCCAGCAATGAGTTATGACAAAAGCTGGGGACTGCTAGGCAGCATCGTTTCCTAATCGAGCTGCTAGCGTGTCCATATTTGCTCTTCTTTAATAAGGCGCAGACAGAGAAGAGAGAACAACCTGCACGTGTTGATCTAGGCCATTGCATTGAGGGAGCTATCTTTGAAGACATTGATTAGGAAATATTGAATAAGAATGGAGTCATGGCTCGAATTCGCCTTTGAACAGGTCTCGGAGATCTGTCAGCTTGCAGCGAAAGTTTCATTTATGGCTCTACGTCCATGCAGCCGCCGTTGCTACTGCATCCCTGTTATGTGATTTGCAATGTGGTGGCAAGCGGCGAACATGAGTTCGCTTAGCGTGCGATATTGGGTGTAGAAGTCGAATGCGACAGGGAGTCCCTGTATTATCCCAGGACGTCAACGATGGGGACAGATCGTCGAATTGTTACTTGCGTGCTGGTTGCGTCACGGTAATTGTGATCTATTTTCTCGCACAATGCCTTTGGTAAGTTTGTGGGAGGGCTATTTCGCCCAATAATGTTCTATTGTATTATATGACATTTTGGGAAGTTGAGATGGTCTGCGCCACAGTCCCGATTTGGTCTACCCCCTATCAATACGATTGATAGTTTAACACTGCCCAAGGCTTTTTAGTGTACACCCCACAGGACCAAACTTGGGGCGATAAACCGCTGGCTCTCTTCCTTGGCTCTCCTGCTCTCGTATGCCCGTCTCGGCATATCGAATAGTTGGTTTCTCTCACGCCAACAGCCGGGGCATCGTTATCATTATTATTAATCACCACTCGATCATCCACCACCGCAGTGAATAGGTGGCGAGTTTCTTCGACTCCTTTCTATTGCTGACCTTCCAACCTAATCATGTAACACTTCTTTTGCACTTGTCTGGACCCGTGTATAGTCCTGGAGATGCTGTTCTGAGAACAGGACTCGCTATTACTTGCATATGTCACATGAACTTGCGAGAAGCATTTTATCCAAGAGAGTCTTGAACGCCTGAGAAAGAGCATCTTGGACAGTGCAGAACTGCAGCATCGAGGATATTGTCAAGTCTTTGTCCCTCAACTCTCGTTTGCCCTCCCTACACGGAGGAACGCTGGACCATCCACTGGGTGCTATTATTCAGCCTGCGAGGGTAGAGGTGTGTATCACTTCACGTCTTCATGGCTCTCTGCATTCTCATTGCGCCACCCCTTCTATTTACTGACGATCTTTCGAGTGAAACTTACCGGCTCAGTTAGGTATCCCAAACATGGGCGATCTTATGCCCGTGCGTGTCATCCGGTAGAATTGCGCTAGAATTCCGCCCCGTGGAATATTCGAGGGCGATCAGTAGCAAGATCTCATTGTGGATAAAAGAGCAGGCCGGCTGGGCGCCGATCTAATCCCCACCGACGCTCACAAAGAAACTGGTACCGCATCTACAGCGAAGAGAGCTGACAGTTCCAACGGGGTCAGACCAGTTTCTCCTCTCGCGTCTTCCGCGTATGTGTGGTAAAGTGTTTGACGCCTCAGTTAACTACTATTAGCGAGATCTGACTAAGGTTCCGATTGCACTTTTATCGTGGCCCGGGGCGGGCATTTGCATGAGCGAAGATGATAAATTGGACCTTAGGGACAGAGCTTGGGCATCGTCTCTGCATTATATACAGTATCAGCTTAGGTACAAGGAGAAGCCTTGTCAGCCTCAACGTGAAAGAGAAACACGACTTCCAAATCAATGTACCCGTTCAATTCCAGTGAGAATAGATTCTCAAAAGCATGAGACAATGATGCAGTGCTTCTGCTCACGCGTGTGGCGCATCCTATTCTTCGAAGTCCGTCACTGATCCAGACGATTTAATTTTCCAGTTCTTGAGATGGCCCACCGCACAGATCGCGCCCTGAAAGGTTCTACCGCCCAAGTAAACCTATTCCACAATGGCCGGCTTGAAAACATTACTGGAGACGTGAAGTGGACTTCAGCACCTTCGCAGACTCTTCCCCACCTCAGCTGACACGCCAACTTCAAGCCGCTTAGAAAATTCCGCGCATGTAAACATCAACAGTTCAAAGAACATACCGAGGATTCCAAGAGCCCCAGCTTACTGTAACCCACCCGTGAATGATTCGTGGTATAATGGCCACGTTCGAATGATGTAATCTCAAAATAAAGAGAGAATCCGCCTCCTGCGGTATTAAATCCCAGAGGTAGGAAACAGTACCGAAAGCCACGTGTGTCCCAAAAATGTGATTGTGCCCGGTCTAACACTTACATGGCTATCCGTAAGAAGTCCCGTGTTGGTTTCGACGTGTTGGGGAGAAGAGACAGGGACATGTCTGCATCCAGAGAGGTCGCCGATATGAGGTCCATGATACTCCAAAGTCTACAAGAAGTCCCCGTAATTCTCACACCGGGACTTAACGAGCTATAGCGACAATCGCGGGACGTGAGGAAGGGACCAGTAAATGACGACGTCTTCGAATCAGTATCGGCCAATATAAGTCCGTGACGGCGTCTTGGGACCAGGTAGAATTGGAAGCAAATGTTCAGGAGAAGTAGAAGACGCCAAGTGCGAGCGTCAGCTGTCGGGGTAAGGCGCTCGACAAGTTCGACAAGGAGCAGATGAGCACCGGAATTCAGGCCCTCCCGTCCCGTAGTGTGTCTCTTTCTCAGGAATTCAAGGAAATCACAGTGGTTGGATATGTCTGAAGCACGGGAAATCCGCACGTCGCATAAGAGGCGAACAGTATCGGGGAGTTGAACGGGACGCGCTGAGAGGAGCAGGGGAATCGGGGCGTCCTGGGACAGGCTATACATGCGCACCTATGGATGAGAGTTTGTAAGTTGAACAAGGCAAAGACGCGCCTAACTGTAGTGCTTGAGGCCTGGAGTGCACGATGGCGAGCTGCTATAGGCGGGTGTCGGTTCTCGTGCTAAGCAGAGAAAGACGCCTATGAACAAGGAGAGGTTCTGAAATAGACGACCTCGAAAGGGCTAACAGGCATTAGACAACGTCCCGGGGAGAAAAATCAAGTGACCAACAGGCATAGACTAGTCAGCTTGAAAGTATTTGGATAAGAGCAGACAAGAGAATATCAGGGTTTGAACTTACAGTGTACACCCTTCTTTTCGACATCGACCTTTAGCGCCGTTCAAACCCCACCAGCCAAGACTTCACCAATCAAGTCACGACAAAGTTTGAGATGTCTGGGCCTGGAGAGAGTAGATAGTGCAGACGATGAGAAGATAAATTACCGTACACCACCTTTCTCGAGAGGAAGCCAAAGCCCTCAGAATGGTCGATAAAAGAATTACAACCATTTTACTTCGGAACTGAGAAGAAGCCGATACCCAAGGAAGCCTCATGGGGCCCTAAGTCTAAGGGAGGGCGGAAGATGTACGTGCTGCAGATGCTAAAGTATTAGGATGTCTGCAGCTTGAAAATGAAGCCGGCCGCGGGCTCGATGAAGAACGGAAGGAAAGAGTTCAACTGGCATCGAAAATTGACCTCTCGGGGAAATCAGACTTGTGTACACGGAAGTTGATTCCGTCTAGCCTCGATAACGAGCCGTATGTGCAGGCGGCTTTCCAAACCTTCTCATCTCGTAGGCGGGAGCCCTTTGTGCTAGTACCATTCTGAGTCCTCTACCGTCCTCCGACGTGAGCCTAGAACACAGACAGACGCGCACTGACGCATCTATGACGTCGGACGCAGCCTCGCACCATATGCTGTTGATCTCCGTCCGAGTCGCCTCCCATCTGGACCTGCGAGAAGCGTCCGAACGAGGTCTGAACCAGTCCGAGCTGCTGGAGGAGGGCGACGACGTCATCTCGGGAGGCTATCGAGGCTGTGCGTCATACTTCATGGCCGTGTGGCGCGGGTCAGTCTATGAAAGATAGAGCTACGACCTAGCGCGGGCCAGCCCATATGGGTAGATAGCGCTTGTATGTGGCGGCGCAGCACGAGAGGGTAGGAGAGCGGAGGTCAACATGTGGGGAAGCCAGCGCGAGGCATCCATCGCATTGAGATCTTATCGCTGAGCAGTTGGACGAGAGCTAGAGATTGAAGGACGAGGCGAACCGCGAACGCAATTTCCGCATGTGTAGGTCGCGGCCGGTGCGAGTATGAGTTGTACGCAGGTCGGTGTGCCAGTGTTAGTCGAACCGGTCTGGAAAAGAGGTGAGAGATTACGAGAACGATATCATGCGAGAAACTGGGCACGTCGCTTGCTTCGCTGTTGTCGTCAGATTGCACCAGTAGATACTTCTGAATAGAGTCGATTGAAGCCATCGGTAGCCACCCAAAGACAAAGCAAGACCTGCCGACGCGAGGACCCAATCTGCACGAGAAGTCGTCGAATCGAAAGAGGGCAATTGAATTCAAAGATTTGCGCTAGAGTCATAACATCGCCGACAACACCAGGCAGAAAACGGTCCCAACGTCGATTGGGAGAGATGGACGGAAGAATCGCTGGAGGAACAGATGGTCCGTCAACGTACAACTCAGGCAGGGTGGAGCGTGAGCAGATTGTGTGAGAGCATCGAAAACCAAAAATACGCCTGCTGCGTTCTGAAATAGACCAAGGAGAAGGAGAAATGAGGGTTGGGAATTCTCCCTCAAGTCAGCGCACCCTCGGTTCTCGAAGACCCGGCACTGCGCTCGGGTGCCGCGAAATCGAATCGAAAGTATACCCGACGGGCGGTCGGCCCTTTGCAAGAATGGAGGGCTATGAAAAAAGATCGGTGACGTTCAATTTATGCGATAGGCAGCCTGTCTTGGCGAAACGGCGATCCTAGAGGGTACAACCAACGTACCAGTCCCACCAGTGACGAAGGCGCACGGATCGTCAGGCCTTCAGGGTGAACAGACGTCGACTATACGCTTGTCTGGCTGGAGGCAGGGCACCGAACCGACGGAACCTAGAGCCAGGTTCGAAGTCAGGTTGAGCACCGAAAAACCAAAAATACGTGTGGCATATACCGGAATACCAACTTCCTTTCCAGTACGAAGCGCGGACAGATAATCAATGCGGAGTCAGGAATCTTGCCCCATGGCAGTCAGAGCACCCCCCGTCCTCGATGGCCGGGCAGTGGGAAGTGGTCGTGTGTGTCCAAATCCAATCTATGGCAGAGTATATTCGACTCGTCGGCCCTTTTGGTGCAGGGCTATGGAAATATGGTGTTCGACCACGCGATATGCAGCCTCAGGTCGTGGTGAAACGGTCATGGAGAGTATAATATTACGTAAATAGCGCACCGGTTCTGCCGATATTGAAGAAATGCAGATTATACGGTTGCACGGGTGGAGCTTGAGGCAGGGGATCGACTCGAGTTGAGGTGGATTGGCGGTCGATCCGTACGAGTATACATAAATTCACCTCGTGAATTACATGTCGAACAGACATAGTATAAGCAGAAAGCCAACCAGGAATTAGCGCACTGACGTCCATTCTGCCGACATGACACGTTGAACACGGAACACGGAACACGGAAGATGTCGCAAGGAAGGATGGGACTTACTTTTACATATATGTCTGCGTCTCTGTATGCAATCGTAGTAATAGCACCTATACCTACAATCCGACTCGTACTGCGGAGAGTTTCAGCGACGTGGGTCCTCCAAGGGAGGCCTGCTCTTCGCCTGTGTGCCGGTTCTCTCCCGGCTTGGTCCTACGAAATGAAAATGAAAATGAAATCAGACCAACCTCCCAACTCGAAACTTAAAACCAGGAGTGCACAAACCTTCTGTCATATTTCGTTTCGTTTCGATTTTCCACCGAGTCCCTCTAAATGTTGCGTAAAAGAATGCGCAAAAACCTAAATGAAGAGGTGGGCTGACCGACTGCTGTGGGGAAGACCGACCCAAGGGGGCGGGGCGAGCGTTCATGTTACATAGGCTGTCGAGAGGGGTGTTCAGGAATCAGGAAGCGCCGACGCGAGGCATCCAGGAGAGGCACGCTGCAGGTCAGGTGCGCACGCAGCACGCAGCTTTCCTCCTACATACTCCTACATACGTCGAGGAAAGGAGGCGGGCGTTCCTGTCCTGGATCAGCGGCTCACGTGCGCTCGGGGCTTGCAGGTTAGGGATCGAGCGTCATTCCAAGCAAAAGAGTCAGAAGGGGGTAGGCCTAGGGAAGGGCGTCAATGGGTGGTGGAGTGGGAAAGAATTAGAACTTGGGAGATGGGAGACGCACACTGACGCGGTAATCGGAGCGCTGGGTATGATTCTGAATGGGATAGGACAGCCAAAAATACCATTGCGTCTGGGTATCGAAGCTTGAAGTGCGGTGCGAAGTGGGGATCGGCAGTGCCGTGGTCTATTAAAGCCTATGAATGACCATGACCATGACCATGACCACGACCTCCGGAAAGTACCTGCTTATACCGTAAATCCAGACAGACAGAACCTTGTAGAGCCCCAAACATAACTCTAACCTTACCTTTTGTCAAACACCGGTGTCCGAGTCTAATGAATAAAGGAATGACGAGAGCCGAGCACGATGGAAGCCTGAAAGTCAGTCAAGCCTCGAATGCGATTGGCTCGTCCGAGTCAAGCAGAGGCAAGCGAACCTGAACCCCCACGTTTTTCTGCGAAAGCCTCCGCCGGGAGCAGAAAAGAGATGAAGTGCACACGCCAAGGGGGATAATTGGGGTCGCGCGAGCGGTTCGCGAGGGCGTGATTGGGTCGATTGAGGTACTGAAGAGGGATTTGGCTTGGGAGCTTGGGAGAAGAGGTCGGCGAGAGTCGGGGTGGGGGGTGGTACGATAAGCTCAGAGCTTGCCTGAAGTGATAATGGATAAACGTCTGCCATGCCAGTATTTCCTCCTGTTTTCCGAGTAGGTGACGTTTTGGGGGTTGATGTGAGTAGACGAGAGGGACCTGGACCTGGAAGCCGGACAGGACACGGAAAAGAAAGACTGACAGCTGTAGTGTCAAAACAAGAATGGGCGCAAGAGGGCAAGAGGGAGGCGCCGTACTCATCGGCGTCGGCGTCGGCGTCCCCAGGAGGCCGCTTAGCACCTGCTATTTTTGGCTCAACGCCGGCGATTCATGGGCGTGGGGACCGGAATAGGCAGCTTTCGGCAGAGCCCCGACATCCTGACTCCGACTCCGACTCCGACTCCGAGTCTGTCGCCCGAATCTTCTTTTCTGTAGTGCCGCGGGTGTGTGTGAAATATCGGTTCGATTCGACTCGGTTTTCTTGAATATATGTACTTGGATTATGGTACCTTCCGTCGCCCAGAATGAATTTCTTGTCTTCGTCATGCCTTCTGAAATATTACTTTCCTCTCACCGTTCGAAGCCCAAGTAACAGTCCAAGACGAGGCCCCTGCACACAAGACGTCCGCATGCCACCTATGACGCAGCTGCCGAGACCACCTCCTGACTTGTGGGTGTCCAACTTTCCTCACGAAATTTTACGCGAGGGAAGAAGATCGTAGTGCAAGAAATTCGAGTCGCTTGTCGTTGTGTGAGAGTGAGGGCTTGGAGCTCCGAGCGGTGGGTCAGGCGATGTTCCGTTGACGACGTCCCCGTAGGATTTTTCAGGGTGAAAGATGGTGTACGAAGGCCTCATTTTTGTAGACCTTATCTCGTCGTTTTTAGTAATTCTCCTGCCTCGAGGAGATCCATTTGGGGCAAAAGGGGCGGAATGGGCAATTGGTTCCGGTAAGCCCGACCGGCCGAACGGAAGGCGGAGAGGGACGGAAGGGCGCCTTTGGCTGGGCAACGCTGGATCCCCCTTTGCTCGTTTGCTGTGCTCCTGCATGGCGCTGTTGTTTCCGTTCCCACTGGCCCAGCAGTTGGACCCCTCCCCGGCCCCAGAATCAGAACCCAACCAACTCAAACGAAACCGCTCAGAGTCAGTCTGAATCCAGTGCACCCTGTTCCAATTCTTCGGTGGTCTAAAAGTATCCTAAGGTCCGTACAAACCTCCTCTCGCTTTTTTCAGTCTTGGCCCTCCTCTTCTTTCCTGTGTCCTGACCTCGAGTCACTGCAGTCTTCGCTGCAGCCGCTGCTTTGCGTATATACCTCCGCCCCCAACAATCCCCTCGACGCCCCAGACGCGGACACACGACCTCACCCGACGAGCGACGCAGAGTCGCCCGAAACGATCCGAACGAGCACCGAATAAGCCGAACAACGGCGAAACAGCAAGGGGCCAGCCCGTCCCCTCTGCTGGCTGCTAGCGCTGCATAATAGTACGAAGAAGCAGAGTATATGAAGGGGTGTCTTAAACAGCCCTCACGCGCGTCGACGCCGCCAGGGCGGACACCGTCACCGCCGTGTCACCACAAGAAGTGCGTCGCCTTTGGGTCGATCGTCGCTGAGGAGGTGCACATCGCGGACGAGTGGGACCGTACCCCCACCGAGCCTGCGCGAAAGCTGTCTTACCAGTGAGTGTCTCCTTGTCGTGTGCTGCTGGTATCCTATATGCTATCTACCCCGTTTCTTCCTCGCCAATGAGATCTGTTCTTGGTGTTCTCTTGGTCGTGCCTCGTGCCATGTCCTCATCTCCTCCCCATCCCCAACGGAAAATGAGACAGACTGACACACCCACAGAGACCTGCTAGAGCTCAAAGAGATCCAGCGCTCGCTACCACACGCGAACCAGCCCGACGACCTCATCACCGGCCGCCCCGCACGGCACTTCCTCTCCACCGTGCCCATCCCGCTCCTCCCGCTCCTCGCAGAGACGCCCTCCAGCTCCGACTCCTCCCAGGCCTCCTCGCTCTCCCCGTCCCCCCGGTCTTCCAGCCCCACCCTCTCCCCGACCTCCGCCTCCGCCCCTGCCTCGACCTGGCCCACCACCTCGTCCTCGTACCCCTTCCCATACACCCCCACCTCGCCGACGCCCACCATCACGCCCACCTCACCCACCAAGGTCTCGAGCTACTCGACCCTCGCCTCGGACATCGGCTCGTACCCCCCTCCCCACGCGCGCGCAACGTCATGCTACACCAGCGGGCCGGACGAAGACGCCGGCACCTCGCCCTGGACGGTCAACTTCCAGCGGCGCAAGGCCCCGCCGCCGATCGCCCCCGCGGCGTCGTACGCGTCGTCTTATAGACCCCCGACGAACCTCGCGCACCTCCTACCGAGCCGCCCGGCCCCGCAAAGGCCGAAGCCCTCGTTCGCTTTCTTGCCGCTGCTGGACACCCCGCCTGGGTCGGCAGATGGGTCACCTATGAGTGGGTCGAGGACGGGAGCGGAGACGGGAGCGGAGAGGGAGAAGGAGATCGAGACAGATTCGGAGATGACGTCGGACACGGACCCGTCCGAGTCCGTCTCGCTCGACCCGCCGACGCCATCGCTGACGAACGCGAGTCTGGACAGCAGCCCGCACTCGCGCGCGTCGAGCTGCTCGCCTGAGCCGAGCTTCTTCCAGCTTCCGCCTCCGAAGTCTAATCCCAATCACAACCTCAACAGCTTCAATCCTAACTACTTCAACCCTAACCACTTTAATTCCAACTTCGGCGCCAGCTTCAGGCCGCACGACAACCATTTTCCCCACTACCGACACCAGGAGGAAAACCAGCACCCACACCAGCACCAAGGGTTTAGCTCTGGGTACGGGTACGGGTACGGCTATGGCTATGGGTACGCCCCACCCGCACCTGCACCCTCGACCGTGAAGCTCCAAGCCCTGCGCAGCCCGGTCCTCGCCCCGCCCTCGCCGCTCATGCTCAACAGCCCCGCGCCTGTCGCAGCACCCAAGCCGAAGCCAGCAAAGGTGAAGAAGCGGAATTTTATAGTGGTGAATGATATGGAGATCGATCTGGATTCGGATTCGGACTCTGACTCGGAGGATGGCGAAGACCGGGGGAAAGGGGGAGAAGAGGAGGATGAGGAGGAGAAGGAGGTCCTCCAGGAGTCGTTGTCGAGGAGTCGAGATAAAGATGAGAAGCAGCTGGGGAGGAAGGCTGCCGTGACCACGGGGAAAGGCGAAGGCGAAGTGGGAGTGGAGGTGGAGGTGGAAGACACGGCCTTGTCAGAACCGCGGCTCGCCTCGTCGTCTTCGTCGTCTTCTTTGAGTTTGACGCCGCGGGCCTCGTCGAGCGACCTGGTAAGAGTAGGGAGCGCTAGCGAGGACCCAGTTAGGAGAGCGGAGAGCGCGTGGTCGGATCCGAGGTTTTCTTCGTCGTCGTCGTCTTCTTTCTCTTCTTCCTCTTCCGCTTCTGCCACCTCGACCGCCACGACCACGACCACGACAATAGCAACGACGGTACCCGAACCACCAACCACACCGACCCCAGCCAGGCCCAGCGCCCTACCCATGCTCTCTGCGCTCTCCACATCCACCGCGTCGAGCGCCTCGCCGCCGCGCACGCCGTCATCTCCACCGACGCCTTCGTCCCTCTCTTCGCACCCTTCTTCCATCCCCCGCAATCCCTCCTCATCACCCCCAAACCCCAAAACACCACCACCAACAACCACAGCGACGAAGCATGGTTATCATCACTTCTCGTACGGCCAGGGCCGGTCCACACCGCCGCCGCATACGCCGCCGACCTCGCCCCCGCGCCCGGCGTCGCACGGGCATGGGTTCGGGAGGACGCACTCGCGCTCGCCGCCGCCTGCCCATGCGTCAGCAGGGAGTATGGCGGGTGTGGTTGGGGCGCCGAACTTGCATATGCCTGTGGTGTTTAAGCGGGGGGCGAGGGCTGCGTAAGGGGTCTTTTGGGTGGGGGGGGTG
>MPNV01002268.1:169789-198797 GCA_013376435.1 Cyclocybe cylindracea | reverse complement strand
GGGGGGAAGGGAAGAGAGGGTGTTGGGTGGATTTCTTTTGCTTCATTTTTGGGTTTTATGTTTGAGATGGATGGGGTGAGTGATGGTCGTGCTGGTTCGAGAAGGATGGCAGGTGGCGATCGAGGAGGGACGGCTGTGTCGAGGAAGAGAGGTGGTGCTGTGAGAAGTGATGCATGGATGGTCGAGGATGTGGAGGGTGGGTAGAACCCTGCTGTCTGCTGGGTATCACAACGGATGTGGGACCTGGGTATGTACTATGTACACGCCGGGGCTGCGTATCTGCGTTGGACTCCACGCCCTGGCCGTCCTGTCCTGCTGTGTTGTCTGGTGACACTCTGGTGAAGACGACGGCGATCCCGAAGCTCCTTTCGGCTGCGCCTCCTTGCGCTATCCCTATCCCCCGGGCCTCGACGGTGCGTTCGGCATCGGCATCATGGCTGGCTGAAGGTCGTGTCGTCTTCTATCGTCATCATCGTCCTTTACGGTCTCAGCCGGCATCGCCCACCTCTCGAGTAGTCCCCCCACCTTGTCCTCGGTGGTGTTGCCTCCACCTCCAGACGGCAAGACCGCATCGTTGTTGACGGTTACGAGTAAGGCGGCAGAAGCGGAAGCGGACGCTGGCGCGGGCATAGATGCAGGGTACACACGCGTCCCTCGCACCCTGCGCACCTGGATATTATACACACTGCGGAATGCTTCCACTCTCCTTCGCTTCTGCAGCTTATTGCGTGCTTCTATGAGATGAGCGGAGATAGAGTGGCTTTGCGCACACTGAACTCGCTATCGTGGAGGTTGGGTAGGCGGGATAGCCGGCGTGGTTGCCCTCACTCACGCTGACAGAACCCAGAGTCGCCGACGAACTTGCTTTTCACTTTCATCATTTCTCGCTTTTTCTTGTACATGCTTTTTTTCCCGTCTGCACATCGCAATTACTTGGCATGCATCGACATCGCTCATCGATCCAATCCCCCCATCCCCTTCCTCGCTTCCACTTCCGCTTCCGCTTTCTACTCAATTAATTCATGTTATGTCGTGTATCCCCTCTCTCAGTGCTCCTCCTCTTACTTCTCCTGGTCCTTAGCATTTTAATCGTCGTATTCCACGTTTGCTCGCTTTCCCGTTCATCCTTTCATTTCCATCTATTCGGTATTCGATGACGGCTATACACATACCTAGACCATCCTCTCTATACACACTGCTCTCGATCGTGTTCCTCTACACTCTTGAGCCAAAATCATAAGGCGCGCCGCGCTCATGACTTGAACGCTCGCGAAGATAGTCAAATCCGGACTTGCTGGAGGGGCCTGATTTATTTAATTCGTCAGCGACGAATACCATAGTCAAAACAGATGAGAGGTTTGCCGGTGCTCCGTGCGCACAGGGCTTGGAGCTGCAACCTTGGAGGAGAATTAAATTCTAGCTTCCTTCTTCTGCGGTTTTTTGCTCTCTGCTTGAATCCACTTGGGGCTGCTCGCCTTCGCCCCTCCGTCGCGTGAGGCGCCAAGCGACCCTGCAAATTTTCCTTTTCCGGAATTTGCCGCGAAGATGACGACATTGTGGGAAGAAGAGTCACCCAGCATGTCTTTCACTCCAACCACTATCTGGCCGCTCCCTTCCACTCCCGATGCTATCTTCACCGACCTTTTGGCTGATATCAATACTTCTCAACCATCGGATAGCAGCGCATTCGACACGGGCATAGATGGGCGCGACAACAGCTGCGTCGTCTGCGGTTTTTATGACCGTAGCATATTGCACCATTGTCATATCATCCCCCGTGCCGACAAAAGCACAGTGAGTCGATCATTCCCACTTGCTACGTACAACTTCGTTCTCTAAAGGCTGTTATAGTGGGAGTTCATGCGGGACCTGCACTACATCCCCAGCAACGCCAAATCCGTTGAACACGAACCCCGCAATGGAATCCTTATGTGCCCAACGCACCATGCGGGCTTTGACATTTATCAGTTTTATATTCGGTGGATTTCCGAGGTAAGGTCTCAACCAGCAGAATTTTTGCGTATCCCCGGCCTACTTGTTCATGACTTTCAGACCAATACCTTTGTCGCTGTCAACCACTCGCAAGACCCCAACTGGGAAGCTCTGCATGGCAATGTGCTGCATTTCAACACCAACACGAAGCGATGCCCCCTCCCCACTGCCTTCCTATGGCACGAATATCGTGTTCGTGGCTTTCATCCCACCCGTGGTGACCGTCTGGTCCCCATCAAGAAGGGTGGTTTACAAGGCAGAGGTTTATCTGGTAGGGATGATGGTGCTGAATCGCATCATGATAACGTTGGCAGACGTGGCGGTGGTGGAGACCCCGGGAATGGTGGTACTGGTGCTGGCGAACAGGTTGAAGTTCATGAAGTCGATGCAAGCGGGCATCACGACATGAACATGGCAACTTTTATTCCCATGCGTTTGGAGGGCGATAGTTTGGCTGCGTGGCTCAAAGCAGCGCGGGAACACTCGTCGTGGAAGGACTGTGTAGTGGAGAACATGTCCTGGAGTGGGACAGCTGCGGAGAATATTGAGAAGTACCAACGTGAGGTTGGTGTCTCTGAGGGAGAGGTTGATCATGTGGTAAGCCTGGCAATCGTACCTTGTCCGAATGCTGTCTTCTATACTGACACCCTCATTCCTCTCTTTGTTTTCCCTTCGTCGCTTTCAAAAGTGACAAAAGATAACCGCTACTCCTAATGGTCAAGGCCTCCTTCACATACACCGCCGACCTCACGTCCGAGTTGCAAGGGCATTGATTTGGGCTTGGGCAGGAGGGTGCACTTTAGCTCGACCACCTCCGCACCAGGCAAATGGGATGGTGGATAATGTCAGGACATCGAATTTGCACTTGTAAAAAGGGACTAGGGCTTTGGGGAGGGCAGGAGGGTCGGAGGGGCTGGTGGAGAGAAGGCCCAGGCTCTGGGCAAGGGTGACGATTCTTTCCTGGCTGAAGGTCGTATCGTCGTCGTCGTCCGTTACGGTCCCAGCCGGCGTCGCCTACCTTCTACCTCCCGCCTCATCCTCGTTGGTGTTGCCGCCAGCCTCCAGACGGCGAGACCCTATCGTTGTCGACCGTTGCAAGGTTCAAGAAGGCGGAAGCGGAAGCGGGTGCAGGCTTAGTTGCAGGGTACACGCGCACCTCCACTCTAGCCCTCGATTTCATACGCCTACTTCGCTTGCGCACGTTTATTGCAGGATTCTATGGGTTGTGTTGCGGGAGCGAAGATAAAGTGGTTTTCGTAACATAACACTACACTCACGACCCATCTGCTCTACCCTCGTTCGAAGCTACAAAAAAGGCATCTTTCTTAGAGCTCTTCAAGCGTTGAATTCAAATATGCATTCCATTTCCTTTCTGTGTTTTCAGCGACCACATTTCTGACGCTGTGTTCCTCTCCTTGTATACAGCCTGGACCAGTCACCAAACTGATTGCCTGCTTCAAGACCGAGATTGGCGCCCGTATGTGTCGATTCACACGTTATGTACCTTGAAGAAGAGCGCGCCTTCCATATCCCCATTTTCAGTCGGCGGTGTTTGGTTCACCAGTCAGTTTACACTGATCATGAGTGGTCGTATGTTTCGAAACTTCCGTGCCTTGAATGCAGGATTGGAGCACCCATGTACGTATAAAACATCTGAGAGTTCTCAGTGCCAGTTTACCAGTTCTCAGGCCTCAGATTTTTTATGCCTGCTGCTGCTTTGAATCAATTCTTACATGGTTGTGCTCCCGCTGTTTGGGAGTCCCTTCTAAGCTCTCATTCAGACGTTGGAATATCATTCTCAGTTATATAATTACAGGAATGGAAGCCTGGAACCTCGTCTTTAAAAATCATCATTAGGATATCCGCCTCCAGACCCGTCATTCTCTGGCACCTGCTCATCTCCATCTCCCCCTTGCCCTACTTGCTATACGTTCTTTCATTGTACTCGCCCTCGTCGGCTCCTTGAATCTCTCCTGCGTGGCGACTTTGGAACTGGTCCCCGCACTGGTATTGGCGCTTGGCTGTCCGCTGCCACAATCTCGAACAAGGTCTGGGTCGTCCTGGTCCTGGTGGTTTTGTACATGAGGACAAGGAGCCGCGTCCCCCCCTTGCTCTGACTGATGCTCTGATTGCGGCGGTGCAGACGGATCGAATGTCGGGATCCTTCTCCGAGCCCGCCTCAGGTGGCGCAGACTGCCCATCTTCCTTTGCCTCCTCGTCCTCGTTGACGTTCGAATCTTGCAATTGAAATTTGGCTTGAGGTGACAGAGCAGAAAGGTTGACACCCAAAACCTCGTCCGAGTCCACATCTGACACTGCGTATGTCTCGTCGCAGTTCTCGTCGCGCTTTGGCATTGATGCCTGTATGCCAGGGGCGGGGCTTTCTGCGGTCCTCAGAGAATGGGCGTTAAGATCCGGCGCTTTCTCGGGTTCAAGTCCTCGAGTTTTTGTACTGCCCTGTTGACCGGTATTTTGGTTTCTGAGTATTTCCTCAAGCAAGCCCCTCATGTCTGCCATCCCAGACTCTAGGGATTTGACGGACACCTCGAGGTTATTCAGCCTAGTGCCGATATTTGTGTCCTGCGCTGCTGGGCCCTTTTGTGGCCTTGCCGGTTTAGGTCCGTCCGAGTTCACGATGCCCGTCAGTTCAGTTGGGCAAAAAAGATGGAACAAGGTGTGATCGATGTTGCAAACGGCGTGGAGCATGTACCAGCAATTGGAAGGCAAAGCTACGAACGAATTCATGTTGGTTTCAGTATTTGAAATACAAAACTCATCGGCGAACCTTTCGAACCGAGCTGACACATCCTCAAGAAAATCCCATTCATTCGCATCTTGTATATGTTCATCTCGTGCACCCATCCTGCTAATTGCTGAGAAATTGTACCTCGGAGAGATCAAACGCTCACCTATAGTATGAAATGTACACCACTGAGGTAAACTCCAACCCTTCGGCATCCGTGCTGTGAACTCGTTAGCCTCGCTAATTCTGATAAACCCTGAATTATCGCCGTCGATAGCTTCGGAGATCCTAAAGCCAAGCCTGGAAAGGTATGATAGAGTCCATGCATTGGGATGCTTCTGTTTCCTGCCCCCTGGGGCAATGGTTGGAGTCTGTATATTCGGTGTTCAGTCCTCACTGTCGCCAGGCACCAGCTCATCCTTGCGGGAAGAAAACTTGTCGAGATAGTATTCGTGGAGTGCCAGAGTGAATAGCTTATTGTCGATGCAGAATATCCAGCTCTATGGATTAAAAATCTGAGTAGGCTAGAGATCGTATTTTTGGTCAACATTACCATTTCTTTCCAGAGTTCGCGAAGGTCCTGTTCGCACACGAAGTCCGTTTAGCTTCGTCGTATAACCTTTAGAATGGAGACGGACATACCTTGTGGTCAAGACGATCATAAGGTCCGGCAAGCTCCCTAATAATTCTCTCCTCTGTCTGCTTGAGCGAATCTTCCAGGTTCTTTGAATGTAGATCAAGTCTGGACTGGAAGAAAGACCAATTATCTTCGCATAGATCCTTCAGCGAGATCTGTAGGCCTCGTTGGATATTGTTCAGCGAGCTGGAGTCCCAATCCTTTCGAGTAGCGGCATCTGGCGCTTCGGTTTGATTCTTGTCCTTTTGGTCACCTTGCTCGTTCGAAATCTTGATCAATTGAGCAAGTACAGTGCTATCTTTTTGCACAGCGATGGAGGGCGATACTTGCGCATCTCGCCTTTGACCTTCTTCTCTCAATCATATTTTCGTTTGAAACATTCGTCGTCTATCTGTAAGATGCGATCAAGTTTCGTTTTCGCGTCCTCCAGGCTAGAGGCCACTTGAATGTGAAGGGTCTGCTGCAAGCTGAGACGGTGGTTGTGGAAGGTCTTGACGTAGTCCATACAAAGTTTCCATTCATTTGCCCTAAAGAATTTGACTGATTATCAAGTCAATTACATGCCCTGTAGATCTGGTACTGACAAGTGGGGGCGAACTCACCGATGCGCCTCTTCTCTTTGTAATAGGTGTCGATAGTATTCGAACATTCTTTTATATCGGTACGAATACGGTTCATCAAGTCGCTATACAAGTCGTCAGCTAATATATTGCTATCACTTTCGGTGGCGAATGTTCCTCCCCGGCTCGTCCAGGCTGTGTGAAATCGGAATTAGTTTCAGCAGCTGAAAGACCGCTGGCCAGGATTAGCACTAACTCGAGCAAAACGCGCATCATCTCCGTCTGCGCCACGACGACGCTCGTGACACGCGCCTCGTTCTCCCTTCTGTCGAGTTCATACATGATGACGCCTTTGAAGGTGGCGACGATGGCTGGATGTATAACGATTGAGGAGTAGAATCTGGTCAAAGCAAGGAACGCCCACCTTTTGCGAAAGGATGCGCCTCTGAAGCACCCTCCAAGAGACCAATAAGGCTCCTGGCGTGGCGAAGGAAGGCTCGCCCATCTCTTGGAGGGTGGGCTACCATGGCTTCGTGGGTCTTCAGCCATTCCGGTTGGGTGTTGCGCACCGCAGCATTGGTAGAACGGATATCGTTGCTCATCATAAGCTGGGGGGTGGACACGACCAGTGCTGGGGTTATAAATGCTGCAGATCTTCACGTATTTGCCTCTCGGAGAATCGCCTGCCCCCTTCACCTTTCCTGATAAGCGCCGGAGCCGGCGTGAAACGTATGAACGACAGTGATATATGAATGGTCGAAACGTATGATATGCCATCGTATGATCGCCATTGGCATAAGAATACTCCCGAGTGAGCTTTGGTCTTGTAAGATAGGAAAGGCCTCACTTCTAATGATCAGTGCTCGGTGAGATGGTAGTGACGAAGGCAGAAAGAGATGCATTCGTACCAATACCTTTGATCGACACATCAGAGGAGTTTGGATACCTTCCACCTTGCGTGCGGTCTGATCGTTCGAAGAACTCTGGCGGCGATCTTTAAGAAGATGGCATCATTAATAGTAGTCTGAGTGACGATTCAGCAGTTGCTCAAGATTTATCGCTGGTTGTTCCGACCCACTGCAGGGAGAGTGTTTGGATTACCGGTTTCCTCGTCTACCACGCAAGGGAGAAATGTTGGCTTTTTCCTTTACGCCTCTTGGGGTTACGAGCCTGGATATCGTGTTAGAGTGGGTTAGAATAGCCTCAGGAGTCGAAATTTATTTATGCGCTAGCGCCTACCGCCCAAGCACTTCCAATCTTCCCTCCAGAACATCTGTCGTACTCGTCAGCAGAACGTGATTGAAGATACCAATACAAAAAAACACTGGCCACAGTGAAAGCTGTGGTGACCCAAGTACGGTGAAGAATACATGATATATTTACATAGATCAATGGATGCATCAAACCGGGATGCAAGAGAACAAGAATTTGTCTAGCTTGGCGGCAGAGAAGTGGCGGTTGGTGGGAGAGCAACGACACCTGACTTGAGACGACCTACGATGTTCGCAGGGATATCTTTGTGCGTGTAAACCCTCAATCCCACATACACGGAATTTGGATCGTCGTGCGGGATAGTCACCTTTCCTTTCATGTCATCGCCAGATGTATCGGGTTCGTCTCCATATCGGGGTCTGGCCAACCTGTCGTGAGATGCTCGCTGGCGGTCACTCATGCTGTCCGAAGTATTGGGATCGTCGGAGGATACGTTTGGCGCTGCAGGTGTTACAGTACCACTAGGTGCGCTGGGCTCGCTAGGTCCATCAAACTTGGTCGGCGAGGTGACAGTATGGTCATGCTTGTCACCAGTAGGTTCAGTCGTTGAAGTAGCAGGCACTTTCTTATTCGTGATCACGACCGTTTCGACCTTCGTAGTAGTCGTGGTAGTAGTGGTAGTGACGGTTCCGTCTTCAGTGACTTGCTCCACAGTCGTAGTGGTGATTTCTCCTTCTGCCTTCTTCTTCTTCTCGAATTCCTTGAAATCTTTTTCGATGAGGCTGTCGAGAGAGACAGGTAGGTGATGTTCAGATAGTCTGAGATCCAAGTGTTAGCATTTCGATGCTCTTATTCGAGTGACACGTACTCTGCTTTGAAGTCTTAGTATACAATATTCAGTGATTTCCTATGTTAATGGCACAGAATAGACGCACTCGTTGCAATGGACTGACTTTTCGCTCGTTCAGTCATAATCCTTGAGAGCTTACGCAGCTGCCACTCGTCGATCTTGTCACTATTCTAGAAACTCCTCTCAGCCAAGAATTCTTCTTTACGAGAGTGGCACTCACTTCGTTACGGTCGAGTGAGCGATCTAGACGAACGTAGACGAAATAGTCGCCCTTCTCCAGCTCAACCTCAAGGTGAACACTCCGGAGGAAGAAATCTGAATGGGCCGACTCGGCGATCGGTTCTTTTGTCCCTGCCTTTACGAGACTGAAATCCATCGTCCACGAAGCGCGGCCCGCGATGTCCCGATAATACCGAGAATCCACTTGGGACAGAACGATGACAGCACTTGTGGGCCCAGGAACCGAGAAAGTGACTTGAAAGGAACTGTCAATGGTGGCAAAGGACATAAAGGGAGAGTGGGCACACATGAAACATCTCCATATGACCAGGCAGTCGGTAGCGGAGGCACGGTAACGTTTAACCATTGCGAAGACATCCTCCAACTCTCGTCGAACAGGATGGTTCGGTCGATTTGCGCGAAACATTCCAAGAAGTCGGAGTCTAGAGAAGAGCGAATTTAGCTGATCATTCTGACATACGTGGTGTTTGACTTACACTCCATGACGAATTGCCCATCGTCTCCGAATTGGTGTCCAAGATCAGGTAGAGCCTCTAACCACTCTTGCGTCCACTCTTTCGAGCCATCGGACCACCTTCCAGTCCACTCAGACTTGCCCCAAGGATTGCGAACGACGACAAATCGCTTATCCTTGCAAAACACCGCGCGCAGAACGGAATATGCATGGTTTCCGATCAGACCTTGCACTTTAGCGCCGGTGACACCGCTCCGCGTGCTATCCAAGTTATTAAACGAGCATCCAAAGAGACGGTCCTTGTTCGCTCGACTGAGCTCTTCGTCCCAAAACCGATCTATATCAAGGATGTCCTGATATGACGATATGACAGTGGTTGCCAATCAGCCTCGAGGCTGAGGGAGATTAAATTGAAGGAGGCTCGAGCTCACCTTGCTCTGCAACACCGTTGAAACGCCCCTACAGCCACCAACGTCAATGACCCAAACGGGGTGACGAAAACAGCGAACAGCTCACCCGGTCAAGTCCTCGATCGCGTCGCACTCCTGTCCGCCGAGGATGTGTGAGTAGTTCCCATGCAGCTTTGCATACGCTTTCTCGATAAGAGGGACCCAGGTTTCCCCGGCCGTCCCGGACTTCGCAAAGTACAGAGACTTGCCGCCCTTCCTCGCGGCTTTGTTGTATGTGTCCTTGTCGAAATGGTACAGCTCCTGCTCGCTCGACTTGAGCTCTTCATATTTCGGGACACGTGTATACAGCATGCTGATCGGAGATAAGACGCCTGAATTGTCAGGATGACGGGAAGCAGAGACTCACTCGTCGATGATGACTGTCACCCAGGCGTTGTCTCTAAAGAAGATGAACCCGTACACGCCGACTTTCTCGTCTCTCTGGCGTCGGAAGATCGGTCAGCGAGCCGCTTCGGAGACAAGAATAGACATACCGCGACACAAAATTTCTCCACCAACCCCGGCGCTGTGGAAACAGTGGCGAGAGCAGAGAGGAACCAGCAGTCCCCGAGCGCGCCTTGGATGATGTCGTTAGAACTGGCTGCCCCGTTGACGAAGAACTGGGGATTGTCGAATATTTGCGTCACACGATGGACGTCCGCAGGTGAGTGGCTCTCTCCGGTTTGGGTGAACAGACCGTACAGGCACCTGTTCTTGTCATTCTCGAGGTCAAATTCGATGTCTCTACAGCATGCGTGAACATAAGATCTGGATGAGAAGCCTGCAACTCACCTGAACTTTCTGTTCTTCGCGCGACAATCCTTCGCGATCCGTTCGACTTTGGTTTTGCAATCCTGGATCGCCTTCTCCAATTCCTTGGTCACGAGCAGGCCGGCTTGCTGCTGTACGAAGGACACGACAGGCGGTGGTGCAGTCGTCGTTTCTACAGTCGTAATTGTCGTGGTCGCCATGCTTCAACGAACAAGATGATGGTGGAAGGAAGAAAAGGTTGTTTGAGAGGCCTCCGCGAATACCGTAGTCATGCTATATATATGCCACACAGTGGCTGTAATAACAATGGGATCATCAGTCACCTTGGGCGCTACGCTGGTGGCTTCTCGCAAGCCGATTATGCCGATTTGGTCACCCTAAACCTTTATTTTGCCTATAAGCGACAGCAGTCAAGGCGATGCCGAGGTTATAAATCAGTGCGAGTCCTATAAGTTCAAGAAACCATACACACCGCTCTGTGGGTCGTTTACTCATTCTGAGTTCGAAAGACTCCGAGGCGTGCTGTAGTCGCGGTTTGTCGTCAATCCCGTATTGATTGGCGAATAGCTGACGGGCGTGGCGCTGGTATGATTCGAGCCCTTGATTATTATTAGGTCATCCGTCGAGTTGAGACCGTCGTTGGCGTTATATAAAACGCGAAGCCACTCGTTTATATCCTGTCCTTGTGACCACGGAATACACTGTTCAGTTGTCGGTGGCGGTACATGCTGTGTTATTGCGCGTCGAACGCTGGTGTAGGCTTGTGTCGGCATTTGAAGTGGATGGCGCCGCGGAATTATTCTGTCAGATAACGGCTTCCAACTTGTGTCAAAGTAAGGTTATGCAGCATATGTTAAGTTTAAAGTACCTGGGAAAGAGTAACGTGCTCTCCGCCTTTCCTGTTGGAAAGAGGGGTGCCGGTCTCCCTTTCTTGGATCGTCCGCCATATCTTAGATAAAACCCACTGTTATTCAATAATAAGAGGCGTCTATCGACGTTACTCACCAGGACATTTTGCACGGAGGGTTCTATCAGGTCAGGAAAACGGGGGAAAGAAAAGGTTCGCCATTACATAAATTGAACAGTCCAAGACATTTCTCAGCACGTGACCAGTAGACACGGCTTAATCACGTGAAAATCCCTGACCCTGGTCCCTCACGTCCCTTCCCCCAACCTCTCACAACCTCCTAATGGATGGAATTGCGAGACCTCGAAGCATGGCGTTCTATTTGTACTGAAAATACGGGAAGTCAGTTCCAGGAGTCCCGTGCGTACGATTCACAACACTGACAGCCTATAGGATAAGAGGGATCTCAAGACGTGAGTATATGCGTCTTTTTTATGGTGGACGATCCTCTAGTTCTCTCATTTTCTCTTTTGAGGCCAAAATGTGACTGCCTGCATCCACTGGTCATGGCACAAGTATTCCACGACAAGAAGCGCTGCTGTGCGAACGCAAAGATTGGCCAATACAATAGCTACCTAGAGATGCGGCGCCTTTCTCGAGTCGGGGACGGAGGGTTGATATATTCGACAATTTGATCCGGCGAGGTGCGGGCTCTGTTCAAAATTGGAAGATTAGGGGTCGACTAATATGCCTCCTTCTGGCTCCTTCACTCATTCTACCAGGTCTTGAGAAAAGAAGAATCGAATGTGATTACCGTTCTCCTTCTCAGAGTTGCTACATGAAGCTAAAAGGATACACAAAAGCTACATCCGACTTCGTTGTGCGAAAAACAAGCCGCAAAGGGTTGGCTGGTTCTAGTGGACCCCAGAGCCGGAATGTACGATCGTTGGCAAGTCGTGCCGCGAGAAAGGTGCTGCGTAAACTTGCTGGTCTGTCGAGTTTATTTTTTGAATGTGCAAAGTGGGACCTGAATTGCGGATGAAGAGCAGAGCGCCTTTGGCTTCGCCGGCTTTATGACCTGGCAAGAAAAGCTCTTCGACGAAGGAGCCGTATGCTCCTACATCTTGTCGTCGAATCGGCGCTGAGGGACGATAATGAACGGAAGGTACGGGGTGTTGTTGTTGGGTTTTATTCGTGATGCCAGATTCACCATGTGTTGGGGCTATACATGTGCTTTCGTGAAGTGGACGGTCACTTGTTTATTGCTTCTTCCACCCATTCTCACCGTCCTGCAGTATGACGACTTACGCTCCATCCGCGCGCGCCCTCGACGACCTAGGACCGAGTGTCCGCAGTCGCGTCAAAGGCCCTCGGCGACATGCAATATGCCATGCCACAGTGCGTACTATCCATCCGTTCGATCGTTCTTTACATAACGATTGTGCCAGGCCTCTCTTCTCGGCCCCAGCGTCACTCTCTTCCTCTTCCTATGCCATCACTCAGCTTCCAAATCACTCCGGTCTCCCCCGTCATCGACCCAAACTCGAGAGTCTTCCGTGACAACGCCTGTAGATCTCTCCTGCTTCGTCTCTCGAATTTCATCTTCCATTGGTCGATCGCATCTCCGCGTGTATGAGCAGGCAAGGTCTATCGCGTGTCGTGAAGGTGATTTCGAGCGCCGTCCCCAACGAAACGAGGCTAACATGCATGTATAAACGTTATCGACTAGTATTGGGCAGACTGGTCGATCCAGCGTCAAGTCAATATCACGGCCAGTATCAGCGGCGCTCCCCCGTCAACGTCAACCAACACGACGTTTGCTCAGACAGCTGACAGAGTACGTCGTCATTGTTTCTTCCTTTACGCTTTTGCTTCGCCCACGATCTTCACAAGTTGCACGTACGACGCGATGTGCTAAACCTTTCGTTCCCTACCATTCGGCTCAGTTTTGGTGCGATATTCTCGTGACTCTGACGGGCGCATGAAAGCCTGCTTTTCTGTCGACCATGAAAACTATTTCTATAGAATGTATTCCTTACCTCTTATTTTCAACTTCCCTACCATTGGATTCGCTGATGCTGACCCTCCTCAAGCTCGTAGATATCGACGGCCCCTCACTATGTAATCTCGACACCCTCACGGATTCCCGTTCCGCTACACATCCAGATCTTTTCCAACCGACGCCGACCGTGGAAGACCAAACTCATAACGAAACCTTGATGGTCTGCCGTCGATACATGAGATATGTTAGTTAATGCAGCGCGAGAGCCTCCTCCAGTAAGTTGAGGACCATGGAGCGATCGGACACGAAGTGCCCGCTGGCTGGATAGGTCCGCATCACTCTCTATTTCCCCGTCATTTGCAAGCTCACTTTCCTTTCATCGACACCATAGTCATCAGCCCATTCTCCAACTCGCCGCCGCCACCTGATGAGATGATCGGCAACGCCCACGCTAAATATAGACTACAGCCAGTCAGAAAGCTCCCATTAGCGCACATCGACGATGCTTCCTCCAGGTGGTGGCGTCAATGTGGCACACGGAGTCGATGCAAGCGTACTTTGGTAAGTCTGGTGCACTCAGTGCGGCTCTCTAGCGATGGAGAGCATGAGGATTGATTAGTACTGTCTCACAGTGGCTTCCAGGTTCGTTTCTGAGAATGCTTGCCTGAGGAACGTTTTGTTTCTCATTGTTATCTATTTCATCCAGTTCGACGTACGTCTCTATCGACGCCCAATCTCTTTAATCCTAAACGAATTTGCACGCGCGAATCTCCGCCATACCATTCCGATGATATTTTCTATCAACCGCGCCCTCCGATTTCGGGAAGGAACTAATTCGCAAGCTGACTGAATCCGTAATCGTGCACACATCGCAAGTATCGACTCGTCAGCAAGTACGCGTGGGGCCTCCCAGAACTGCCGTATCGGGTGCGCGGGTTTATATGAAGTTGCCGCAACGATGGGCAAGCAAGGCTGGCCGGCACCAGGCAGCTTCTACTGGTTGCCCTTGCAGGCGAGCGAGAGACTGTGGCTGCTGCAGGCTCGGTCCGGCGCGCTGGCGCCAGGAGCCAACGACGTGCGGCGCAAAGGAACGCGGCGCCGGTGCTCAGAGGAATGCGGTCGGGAGGCTCGTCTCGAGTGCCATCGCCTGCGTCTCACCGGGATTCTCGTGCGCGTCTGAGACATGGAGACATGTAGGGTACTAACGGCGATCCTCTACACCGTCAAAAGTGTCGATGCTCAGCACTCCTTGTACTTGGCTCAAAGTGTCTGGCATCGGACGAGAGGCTTGGACATGATGCCGATGTCACTGGTTGTGTGAAGGAGATTTTTGGACAAGCGATGCGTGCGTGGATTCTCTCTTCTGAGCGAACAATGCTGATTGTATCTTTTTAAAATAGCTGGGTTGTCGTCTACTACAGTTGGTATTCAACGCGGTGCCCAAGAAGGTGAAGACGATGCCGATGGGTCCGAACTCGACTTCCGCCTCATCTTCTCATCGGATGCGACATCGCCGCACCGACAGCTCGCACTCATTGCCTACGACGATCTGGACATCGGCAGTGCGGCCCTCGGCCTTCTTCTCTGGGGCCTCGACGAACTGGGCTCGGCATTCCTCAGACGCCTGGCGGCGTTACACGCCCGTCAACTCGAGTTTCTCGTATGCGGACACGCCTCAAGTCCTGGTGCTATCCATATTCCGTCGCTCGATGAGCTTGGGTCAAGGTATAATAACACCAAGAGGCGCGATCGTGCCTCCGATGAGGAGAGAGGCGAAGACGAGAGCTGGGCGGAGGGTGGAAAAGATGAAGTGTGAATACCAAGCCGGGTCCGAGAGGGCGTGGTGTGAATGTGTCCGTTGTGATGCGGTGATATGAGGGATGGTGAAAGGGGGATTCAGAAGATGGATGTGGATGTGTAACATGACTCGGATAGTGTGCTCTTTGCTTTTTCTTTCATTTTTCCCTCGTATTCTCGGTGGTTGTTCTGCGCCTTGGTCTTCTTTTCTTTCCCCACGACTCTCAAGGCCTCCCTACTGGCTTTCTTTCTTTTCTGCTCTCCTCTGTGCTCGCTTTGCTCTTCCGTTCGACCGGTACTCCCTTCTACTAGTCATCTCGAGATATCCGAGTCTATCTCGTAGTTGATCACACATACACGCTCTTAAACTATTTTTTTCTCGCTTTCTCATCGATATCTCTCTCTCTGATCAGTAGCTACTAACAACTCTCTTTACTGTCTTTTATTCTCTACCACTCTCCTTGTTGTTACTTATTAGCGCGTATTACCTGTAAATTGTTTATGGTACTTAGAACTGGCTCGATGGGTAACGCTGGTGGGTCGCCTTGATCTATTGGAATCTGAATTGTTCTTCGCGGGTCTGAGCGCCACTCTCCATCGGCGGTTTTCTGTTCCAGTACTGTGTCCCCGTCATCATCCGTGCTGATCGCAGATTTGGGCGCTTCATGACACCGAAATATCTCGACAAGCCGAAACGTAGAGACGCAAACCAAGACGTCCACTTCCACCTTTTTTTCAATCGCTGCAAACATTAATTTGCATGCTGATTTCTCTTTCGTTCACCTTTTCTCTATGGCGTGTTCACGTACACTTTCCGTGCTCTTGTGTTTCTTCAATTCGCTCCGCTCTTGGGCCGTTTTGTCACAAGTTGGTCATGAGGCACAAAACGAGGTTCGGCAGTTGTGCAGGTTTAGCCGAGGTGAGATTCGAGATCACCCTGCAAGAATAATGGCGAACGCTTTTGACTTGTTCACCTTTCATCTTCAGTATTAGCTTTGACCGTAATTACTAACATCAAGACCGTCACTCTGACAGTGGATACAGCATTTGTTGACAGGATGACTGGCGACATACAGCTGTATCAATCCGCAGAACGTCCGCCGTCGAGAGTCTCCAAGCAGGGCACGAGGAGGTCCATCTAATAGAGCTCAAGATTAACCCCGACCCGATGCCTCAGCGGTGAGAAAGTCACTTGACAGATGGCCTTTTGCAGCGAGGGTGTACTCCATGCTGGGCGCCTTTTCTACCTCCTTCCATCGGTTCTTGCATACCTTTAGAAGGCGCACAAGGTCGGTCTTTCGTCTCCTCCTTGACTTTCCTATCTTCGACTGACCTTGACTCAAAAGCCAAATAAACCGTCATCAGGTGGCTATATATTCGAGGCGCCGCCACCATCCCGTCCAAAATTTCCCCTCCACGACCCTCAACATCGAAGTGTATGTCTGAAGTCTCCTCAAGAAGGTCTAGATCCGTTCGTCGTGATAGTCGGTACCACCACCACCAAAATGGACATGCCTACAACCACCACGGGCCACCACCACCGCCTCCGCCCCAGCAACATGAGCTGCCACCTCCAGCCAACAATTCGCAGCCGAAGGTCACCAAGTCGTCAGTGAACACTGTTTCGTACGCCCAGCAGCAACTCGGAGCATGCGTGACAGAGGGGATGGAGAAGGCGTACGAGGAGTGCAAGGTCACAGTCGAGAGGATCGCTGCGCAATGTCGAGCGAAGAACAGACGATTCCGGTATGTTGGGAGGCTTGATAATCACATTTTCTTGAATCTAACCTTTGGTTGCGCAACGTTACCAGAGATATTGACTTTGACCTCGAGAATGATTCTAACAGATGCCTGCATAACCTGGTTGAGAACAACACGTTCGTCCTGACGTCGGACATTCGCCGCGTGCCCGAAATATTCGAGAATCCAGTGTTTTATAGCGGGACGAAGCAGTCGGCCGAGATTGTCCAAGGAGCAGTGGAGGATTGTTATCTGGTGTCAGCACTTTCGTCTATCACCTCCATAGACAAATTGGTCAAAAACCTTTGCGTTGCAGTGAGTGGGTTGCCTCTTCCAGAAAGCCATAGTTGGCTAACGTCTGTCAGCATGATGAAGATGTAGGCATTTACGGCTTCGTATTTTATCGTGATTGCTATTGGGTTCCTGTCATAGTCGATGAGTGAGTCGCCATTACAAATAAATTCTTTTATCCCTCCAGCTGATTCGGCCTAGCATGCTCTTCACGAGAGTGCCGAAGTACGAGCAGCTTACGGCGGTAGAAAAAGAATTGTACCACTTCGAGAAGGAGAAATACAACTCCACGGCACGGAAAGGTGCCGAGGCCCTGTATTTTGCTCGACCGACCACAAACGGAGAGACGTGGATTCCGCTCGTGGAAAAAGCGTATGCCAAACTACATGGTGACTACGCCTCGATAATGTACGGACGGACCTGCGATGCGGTTGAGGATATGACTGGGTGAGCTCACTCTCTCATGGCCTTGTTTCATGTCACTGACTGTTTGCAGAGGCGTGTCCAATCTCATCTTGAGCAAGGTCAGTCATCCCAGCTGCCCTTGCGTTGTCAAATTTGACTGGTTGCATAGGATATTCTCGACAAAGACAAATTCTGGCACGAAGAGCTCGTCAAGGCGAACCAAGATCGCCTCTTCGGCTGCTGGTTCAAAACCCTGAACGGCAACCGCAGCGGGATCAAGAACGCCTCCGTCGACGGCCTCGTCGGAAACCTTTCGCACTCGGTGGTCAAAGCTGTGGAGATCAAGGGCAAGCGGTTCGTTGTCCTACGTGACCCATGGGGCGAGGCGGGCTGGGAGGGACCATGGTCGGATGGTTCGAAAGAGTGGACGAAGGAATGGCTCGATGTGCTGCCTGAGCTCGGGCACTCGTTTGGTGGCAAGGGGCAATTCGTCATGGAATGTACGTCGTTGTTTCTTTTTTGTTGGGAATGAGCATCTCATTTGCAGCCAACCAGATTCTGACTTCTTAAACGTCTGGCAAGAGATTCAGCGAACGCTGATTTTCGACGATTCGTGGCTCATGTCATCGCAATGGCTGCTTGTCTCTCAACCCTATCCGTACATGAATGCATTGTCGTATGGCGATGTCAGTTGTGAGTTCTGTCTGTGCCTTACATTCCGATTCTAGAAGACAAACCTTGCGTTGGCAGATACCTTTTCCTTACCCAAGGCATCTCCAGCCATCATCGTCTTCTCTAAATACAACATGCGGTATTTCAAAGATATTCAAGGGCCATGTATATGGAACTTGTCATTTATTCTTGCGAAAGAAGGCGAGACTGAGCCGTTGGCCGAGTCCTCATATTCGTTCTTCTATACGAGGAGCGTCAGCGTCGAGCTCGACCTAGCAGCGGGAAATTATGTCGTCTTGGTAGGACCTTTCCATTGGGGCGTAATATTTATCTTATGTGCTATTCACAGGGAAGACTGGATCCTGTCCCAGTTCGTGATAAAGTGCGTCCCCGCTCTCGAGACTCGGTGATGGTGCTAAAGCAATTTCTAGGACTACTTCCGCAACGGCTTGACCAGTGGGTGGGATAGACGGAAGCTTGCACACATCATCACAGAGCGCGCAAAGGGACAATCTATAGCATCCAGTAAGCGGCACAATTTCGTTGAAGATTTTTCTGACGTTATCCACAATTCATTCTAGATTATAAACCTAAGTACGTGTTCTGTTCTGGGCAAGTCACACTTCATTCAACTCAATCTTTCATCAGCTCTCAACTATTAAGCACATCTATATCGAAAACCCTGGCTAGCGATTACGCCAAAGCCGACAAGACGACCGTCGATGCTATCAAGACGCATAGCGGGGGTGTCAAGCCAGGCGAAAGTGTCACTGTGACCACGACCACGACGACCAAGACCGTTATCGCAAAAAATGGTGCGAACCAAGAGGAGAGGCATGCGCGTCCGTATTCCTACAACCCCAACAACATCAGCGCTGCTCCGATGCCACCAACTGCTAACGGGTATGGCCCGCACGTAAACGGCCAGCAGCAACTCGAGGCTGGATGGGTGGGTATCACACCCGCTACACCACCAGCAGTATCTCCCGCAGTCTCGCCTCCAATCCTACCATATGGAGGCCCTCTTCCGCCTCCACCCCCGCTAGACTTGAGGCCAGAAAGCCCGACAGCCCGACCACCAGCTCCTCCATTATCCTCCGATGTTTTGGAGGAGGATAACTCGGTCGTTGTTGGGCTCAAGGTATATACTAAGAGGATTGCTCCGACCGTCATTTTTGGAAGGCTCAAAAATTCATCTGGTTCTTCTTGAATGAGAGACGTTGCTCGAGGTTCTATCTTGGTTTTTTCATTTATCTTTTTGAACAGTCCAAAGCACCTGCAAGGATCGATAAGTCTGGTTTTAGGTTACAGGACAGCGTGTATATTCCCGCTACCTTTGGATAGAAGGTCTTAGTTGGGTCAAACTCGATCTGAGAGTCCGAAAACTTGTGGTTGTTGACATAAGCTTTATCCTACCTCGGGGCACCCTAACGGCATTTTCCTCCATCTCTGTACAATTGCGAGCCCCTGCAATCAAACCTTGGAAGGGTTCTTGTCACTTCCTGACTCCACTCGGGATTTAAATCGCGTGAACCACGGGTGTATAAGTTATCATGGGACTTTGTATGCAAATGCCTATCTCTTCGTTAAGTTGTTCGACTAACGTTTGTTCTTCTCGGGGCTTGCAGAAGCGCGTTTCCAGTGGCCATGACCGACTTCATGTGTTCCTGAGGTTATAACTATGGAGTGAATACCAGTTGAGAGTCAGTGTCTTCTCCATGACTTGGTTTACTCCTAGCGTGCTAAAACTGACGCTGCTTCTAGTAGCGTTGGGTGCAGTGCAGGGCTACGTGCACGCATTGGGCTTGAAAGCCAGACAAATCTCCGCTCATGAGGTGTCTGCTTCCTATGACTACATCGTCGTCGGAGGTGGTCAGAGTGGACTGGTTGTTGCGAACCGATTGAGCGAAAATCCGAATAGTGAGCTCCCGATCTTTCCTTCCCTCTGTAATCTTATCACGTCATCCTCTCCGCCTCTAGGGTCTGTGTTGGTCGTCGAATATGGGTACTTCGACGACAATCCTGCCCAAGTGGAACCTTCCAGCTCCGTCCCGGGCACTTGGCCCCAGAAAAATCTATTCAACACCACTTCCGTCCCTCAGCCTGGATTGAACAACAGGTTGGGTCAAGTCTACGCTGCTGCCGTTGTCGGCGGTGGTTCCACCATCAACGGGATGGTCTTTGACCGGGGTTCAGCAGAGGACTACGATATCTGGGAAAGATTTGGTAACCCTGGCTGGGGATGGAAGCATTTGCTTCCCTATTTCAAGAAGGTTCGTGCTATCTCCCTCGTTCAGAGGAACGCACAGGGCTGAAAGAAAGTTAGAGCACGACCTTTAGTCCTCCAAGGCCTGAGCTTGCTCGTGAATTCAACATCACTTGGGATGCTGAGCGAGCATACGGGAATGGACCTATTCAAGCGAATTTTCCTGATTGGCAGTGGCCGACACTCAGTGAGCACCTTTTCAGAAGGCTTGCCCATGACACTCCTGACATCGAGGTCAAGAGATTCAGTGGGATGCATGGAAGGAAATTGGTATGCCGGTGAATGTGGAAGGCGCGGCAGGAGACTCCTGGGGTGCATACTGGACACCTACCGCCATGGATACGAGCTATCGTCGCTCATACTCGCGCACGGGCTACTGGGATCCAGCCTCTAGTCGAAAGAACCTTGACCTTTTGATAGGACATCGGGTCAATGAAGTTCTCTTCGATTCGAGGAAGAGGGCAACTGCAGTGACGATCCAAGAACGCGACACGCCCAATGATGCCCCGAGGCTTACAGTCAAGGCCACTCGAGAAGTAGTTTTGTGCGCCGGCTGGCTTCACACCCCCCACATCCTTCAGCGCAGTGGATTGGGTCCCCGAGCGCGGCTTGAAGAAGCTGGTATTAAAGTCCTTGTCGATCTTCCTGGTGTCGGGTCCAATCTCCAAGATCATCCTGCATTCACCATCGAGTACCAGTGTACGTCACTCTGCGTTCCATCTGTATATCTTCCTGATAGATCTAATTTTGCCAACAGACCTGACGGACCTTTTCCCAAACCCGACCTCCTTGACTAACAACGCTACTTTTGCAGTGTGGGCCAACGAGCAATGGAACCAACGTCGGGGTAAGTCACTACTGACTCATAGTCTTTTCTCGCTGCTTATTTTGTCGAAGGTCCCTTGTCGCTGGGCATTACCAACTCGCTCGTCACTGCCCCTCTTGTGACTCTTCCGAACTACCGTAACATCCTTCGGAAGGGCTACGTTCAAGACGTGGAAGACTATCTCCCCAGGACCTACTCTGAACAGCAGGTCAAGAGCTTCATCATTCAACGCGACATCCTCTTGTCCTCCATTCCGAAGCTCAACAACGGTATCGTCGAGATCATTTTCGCCGGAAAGCCTGGTACATGGATCATCTTCATGAAGCCTCTGAGCCGTGGCACGGCGCTGCTGAATACGACAGACATCTACGCGGAGCCTATCATCGACTATAACACCAACATCAATCCAGTGGATTTGGACATTATGGTCTCGACGATCACGTTGTATCGTAGATGGATGGGCTCGAAGGCTATGAAGCAGCTCACACCGCTGGAGACCTTCCCCGGCCTGAATATCACCGACAGCGAGCAGATCATTGCATCTCTCAAGAATACTATGGGGTCTGGGGTGGGGCATTCGTGCTGCACGGCTGCAATGGCCCCGAGGGAGCTGTCGGGCGTCGTCGCACCTGATCTGACCGTCTATGGTGTTACAGGGTTGAGCATAGGCGATCTTTCCATCGTCCCGATTATTCCAGCTACGCACACATGCGCTACAGTTTATGCCATCGCCGAGAAGGTAACGACAATCTCGTGCTTTTTTTACTTTTGAATGCTTACAGATCTTTCACTTGGTAGGCCGCGGACCTTATCAAAGCGCGCCACACTTCCTAAATATTCCTCTGCCTTGCTGAATACGTCGTATGAATGATATAAAATGGAACAAGTGGAATAGCCGTGCTGTCAATGTAAGCAGGCCGATTAAACAATGGGCTAAGAGGATACATCAGAAACACACGTATGTTCTGGGTCATCCTCGAGTGTATAATGGAAGTTGGATTTATTCCCTTCCTTTGGGCTGTGAATCGCTCAGACACATAAGGCCCCGAATTTTTGTCGGAGGCACCACCATTGCCGGCGCAGAATCGGGTTCTCTTTAGCCCCTTCCTCTTCCTTCGACTGTCTAGGCAGATTGGTAAAGACCCTGCATTGACCGCTTCACAAAGAAAAGCCGTAACCTTGACATCTGCATTCGAACCGCTGTTGTCACCGTTTGGCTTGAGGTTCTCTCCTCCACCTATTTCATGAACTTGAAGACCTACCGGCGACAGGAGTGCCGTCAGTTGACTCGCAGGATACTCCGTAGACTCGACATTATTCTGATAAGCCCTATCACTGAGCACGACACCCTTGTGTCAGCAGATGTCGAAGGGTCTCTAGATGCGGACACACTGTAGTTGTCGATTCAACACTCGTGATTCATTGACGCGTCGCATTCGGGTTGGGCAGCGTGGAGCAAGGTACAATTCATCCCAATGAATAATGAAAGTCGTAATCAAGAAACTGAATGGGGAAACAAAAAAAAAAAAGCAATGACTGGGAAGGGCAAGAAAACCACCACATAGAATAAGTGTGCCATGACGCCGTCTTTGGCATATTATAAAGATCAAGGTTGGAGATGAATACGAACGTGTTGTCCAAGATTGTCACGGCGACTGAAGGACTTGTCGCAGCCCTCGTAAGGGCATGGGTGGGCTACCGAGAAAGCGAATCATTGAGTAAAGCCTCGAAAAGGAAACGCTGATAGATATATCGGGCTTACGTTTGTCGTGGGTATGAATGCTTCGAACATGGCGCTTTAGGTGTTCGCCACGTACGAAACACTTACCACAACCTGGAACAACACAAACGTACGTCCTGCTCCCTGCAAGTTCGTCCACGACGGCTGTCGGTGCTGGCGCCGCCTTCTTGCGAGTACGTCCAGATGTTTGGGTCTCGCTGACCTGTGTAGCATCGGCGGTTTGCTTACTCTCAACTTCATCGCCTTCCTCGAGGCCCGCGACGAAAGGCACCTTGCGCCCGCGACTCTTCTTGTTTAAGTTCGGGATGGGGATCGGCAGAGGTATGGGGTGGTTCTTCCTCTTACGAATGCCTGTCACGCCTTCGCGGTAGAGAGCCAGAGAATCGAAATCCTCGGAGTCGTACAAGTGCTCGCTCCCTTCCCTATGTTTAGCGACACCCATCTGAGTAACGACCGCCAGTGCGAGCGCCGCGGACCCTTTCGCCTTGCCTTTACGCGCCTTAGGCTTCTTCCTAGAAGGCGCAGGCGGGGCAAGACCGGTGGAAAGACCAGGAACACGCCCGAATGAGGGAGTGGGCACAGCTGGGGATGGGGAACGAGAGGGGCGGTAGTCGTCCGAGTCACTATCAGAACTAGACTCTTCGTCGGAATGCCCCTCGGGGTCGGAGTGTTCGCCAGGTTTTGAACAGCCGGTGCTACTGCGGGTCGAAGTTGAACGCAGGGCCGGACGAAGGCGTTTCGTCTCCCGCAGCGACGAGGCGGGGTAGCCACTGGCGCTGCTGTTCCTTGATGACACGGCTGACAAGACACCATCACTTCGAGAAGCTGCACCGAGGAACGGAGGAGAAACGGAGCGCTGACGCTTTCTCTGAAGGTTCGAAGAGAGCGGTTCGAGGCATGGCAGGTCTTTCACTTCGCTGTCGCACCATCCGCTAAGACCCCTACCAGAACGACCTGACGTATTGGACTTTGAAGACTGGTGACTCGAGTTCGAAGATACGGTTCGTGAGTTGACTCCGAGAGGAGGAGGGATGCAATTTGGCAGAGATAGACTAGTCAGGGTAAATTGAGAAGGGTCGAACGCCACTATGGGCAGCGCGTAGTTCTGCGTCGAATACGACGCATCGTCTGCAGTATCGTCTATGCGATCAGGCGAATACAGCTGCGATTGGCCAAACGGGTTGTCATCGCCGTTTCCAGAGCTACCAGTGGACACCGTACGCTGGGGTGAAGGACAGGCTGCTTTAAGATGACGCTCTGGGCCCATAAAATGAAGTGCATCGAAACCGTCGGGGCCAGGTGCTGGGCTGAGGGATGCTGTTGGAGCGCTGGCAGGATCCGCACCAGGAAATGAGCCCGTCGATGGCGAGAACAGTTGAGAAAAAGAGAACTGTTGTTCAGGCTCGCCTGCAGGGAATTGGAGAGAAGGCGAGCCTCCAAATCCTGCACCGAAGTTCGAGTGTTGAGAGCCAGAAGGAGGAAGGAACATTGGCCACTGGAAGCCCTCAGGTGGTGGAAGAGGTGGTTCGGAGGGTGGATGATGCAATTCGATGCCAGGTTCGTCCTGATGGTCGCCGGAATCTGTCGAAGATGATGAACGAGTTGCCGTCGAGGGAGAGTCCATGCTGGGATACATCAAACCCTGAGGCGGTATCGTTTTCGCCTTGATGGTGTAGCTGACTGGATAACCTTCACCTTCAGGCCATGGATGTCCAACGAAAATGGAAGCTGGTTCCCAAATGTCTGGGTGAGGAAGACCTGCCTCGTTTGGGTCTGGGTGTAGCTGCGTGGTATTCGAGGGCGTCGTGCTGCTGTTCCTCAAGGCGTGTCAGTTCGATGTGGTAGGAGGGGAACGAAGCATGGCTGACTCAACACCTCGATCTCGGCTTTCCATCCCTAGAAGCACCCCGATATCCATCTATATGCGTCAAAAGTACCAGATGGGAAGAGAGAAGGTAGTTGCCAGCGATGAACGATGAGCGTCGCCCTCTTCGAGACCCAGTAGAGGCAGAATTCGAAACGACGCTCGCGGCTGACTGATAAAGACACACGGCGCAAGCCAGTCCAGCCAAGTCAGTACTTGGTCCGGTCAGCATTTCAATGTTTGGATCTGGGCGATCGAGGCGCGGTTCGTAGTTGGGCAAGGCGGAAATTGTCTGGTCATTTGCTAGCAGTCGATTTAGAGAGTTTCGATCTGGAGAAGTAGCCTGAGCACTTACAAGCAGAATGTATTCGCTAGGCTTGAGAGAATGCAGGCACAACGTCTGGTATGAAGTCAAGGAAACCCTGCTGAGTTGTTGACGAGTAACGCATTTCGGCCACAAGAGCACTTTAGCAGCCGCCGATAGAAAGAGCTTCTTCAAAAATGTGGAAGTACGCCTCAGGTAATACGTCAGGAAAACTAAGGAAAGTACTGGGGCGTCGAGACGGTTGAGATTTCAGAAGGCTCGGCACCTCGCGTCATGATGATTCCCACGGTCGCACATTACACATAAATTCAATTCTTGAATCACAGAAATGCAGGACCTTCTTTTGGCTAAGGAAGACGTGTCAAATAAAACCCATTCATACCTTAAGCCTTGCCTAAGCAGTTGGAAGTAAGTACCCGTGAATACTTCCTATGACACGATCTCTAGATGGGATGTTTTCGCCGAATCTCACATGAAACGTAGCTTATCTGCATGTTTTGAGGTATAATCCGGTCTCGTCCAAAAATAACTTATGTTGCAATGTAAAGAGGGCTAGAGGGCGAGGTAATCCATACTGGCCCACAACATCATCATGAACTTCCTCGGCTTTGCGTTGACCGTTGCTTCATTCCTATGCTATCAGGCTTTACTAGCACTCTGCCGCGTACCTCTTCTGAGGTTCATCGATGTGTTCATTCTGAACCATTTGATATTTGAACTCCTATGCTGACGGCTTGCGTGTGGGCGGAGGTCCTCCTCTGGAACCGATCCTGGAAAGGCCTATTGTTAATCCATGAATCATGGGAATTTAATTGCATTGCACCAACGCGTTCGTTTTCGGCATTCAAAAATGCATGTCAGTTCAATGGACAAATAATACATACTAACATCCCTTTAGGTCTCGATGCTGTGGTCTTTCTGTGGACGGCATTGGAACATAAGTGTGCTCGCTGCTCTCATAAGCAGGAATATGTGCGGCCCATTCTAACGCTTGGTTTTCAATTGTGTTGTAGAAGAGGCAGGCCCGTGCCCTGTCTAGTCTTAGATACTGCTTCCCCCTACCCACCGGCCGGATTCGTGTATCGGAGGATTCGGAACGGGTAGCATGAGGTGACAGAACGTGGAATGGAGTATGAGAGGTATACATTGGGCCTTGTGATCTCCAGAGAATTACGGTATTCAGCGAATAAATATATTGTGTAAAGGAGCGTCGCATGGATCCTAGCCAGGTCGCCGTCTTCGAAGGTCCGCGCCACGAGCCAGGTAGAGTCCTAATTTGGGTCCTTGACCCATAAGTCCAAAGCGGGTTGTTTGTTTACAGTATCGGCACGTTCGGGAAAAGAGTAAACAGACCATGAAGACAGTGAGACAAGCATGAAGCAAGAGTTAATCGTGGATCCCCATATTTAAGTTTAAATTGTCTCATGTATTGTGGTTAGATGTCTACCAATTGTCCTAACACTGCCTGATATTGCCAGTCGGAATGACACATGGCCGCAGAGCGCATCTACCTCGGAGGAAAATCAATTTTGGTGGCTCGGGTACGCACTGGAAGTGGTGCCTAGCTGGGTACCACTGTCAGCGTGTCGTCATTCGTGCCGGCCTACGTTGCAAGAAAATTTGAACGGCCATCGACGGTCATATGCCGAGACCTCTGAGCCCATTGCACGGCTTACCCGTCGCCCTCTCCCCATGATCCTATTTATAGACAATTCGCTATTTTTGCTTCGCTCGCCTCTTTGCTCAATACGCATCAGCGAAGTCTTATTTTTAGAGCCTAGGTCAGCCACCACCGATGAGACATCGCGTATTGGGCGTCGCAATTTGCATAAAAGGCGAAGTTGTTTTCTTTCTCTCAACAACACAGAGATGCAAGTTAAATTCGCCTTCGCTACTTTCGCCCTTCTCGTCGTCCGAGCGGTTGCCAGCCCTGCTCCCGTTCCACAGGACGAACCTTCCGTCATTCGCTGTATGCAGACTCTCTCCAGATTTGTGGACCATTGACTGACATTTTTTTTTGTCATCGTCATAGGCTTCACTGCTGCTGTAAGTTTTTCTAAACGTTTCCGTTGTACTATGCTAACAGTCACCTTAATGCAGGACTGTAAGAACACATATTTGCATCAAACCATGTGACTAAACTGGCCACTAGGCCCTCCCGGTGATAATTGCTGCGGCCCACGTCAACCAGCTGTGGGTGGACTCGGGTTGTGAGTAAATTTCTCACCCGGTTCTGCCGTAATATTTACGAGGCACCAATGCTAGCTGCCGTGCCCCCAACTTGCTCTGCATTCGTTGATCAAACAACAGATCCCATCGATGACGGTAGGAGAGGAGCTGCGGTGGGGTTATAAAGTTTAAGTGGAATGAATATTATTTGAAGACCTCTAAGTATGCTGTGGAATAATCTTGAGTTAATCTTCCTTTTGTGCCTTTACCCATGGTTATCTTTGTAGGCGAACGTCATACATATGTAAGCTACGAACGCTGGAAAGATGAAACGCTTGAGATGAACCTTCCGGGTGTACCTGAAATGATTATAAGCGTTTCTAGAAATTTCCTTTGTTCCACCTTCCCGAGCAGAGCCGATGCTTACTCTCGTGTGGGTAAGAGTAAGTAAAACCTCCAACCGCTACTTCCAGCGCCTGCCTAGACCCATTTGTCCAGTACGCCGACGGGCGGTAATGGAAGCTATAATTAGCCCTCTTGGCACGGGTGTTTCCGCACTAGTCGCCAACCGAACTTGACGGTGATTCTACTCTCCCACGTCAGGTGGGCGTAGGTCCGTCGGTCAATCGTTCGGAAGGTTTTACTTTGGTTCGTTGACAGCCATCAGCTCCAGCCCCCAACGTGCCCTCTTATACACTCACCGTGGAGGTTGGAGGTTGGAGTTCCAAGGCACACATCAAGTCCTCTATGTAAGACGCGAAAGCACGGGCCCCTACGATCCCCACTGAGTCATCGAGCTGTTCGCGATGCCCCGTCTACCCTTGATGAATTGACGCGTACCGTTCCTTGGCAGAGTTTCGAGGCGCCGCTCAAGGTCCTACTAACTTCCATTTTACGGGACGGCGTTACCTTGGGGGGTACGCAACCAGTCTCGACGTCTGCGCACGGACGTGACCTATTCCCGGTACGAGGCCTTGAGTTTCGGGGTCACCAGAAGGAGCATATCCGTGTCAGTCAGCATTGCCATTTGGCACAGTATATAAGGACGCACGTCCAATGAAAGATTTTCAAGCCTCTCAAGTCCCAGAGACACCAAGTTCAGTCAGAACGCCATGAACAAGCTCTTCACTACCGCCCTTCTCTTCCTCGCTGCTGCTGCAGGCGCGATGGCCACCCCCACAGGTGGAAACACATGTGAGATTCTTCGAGGCGTGCAAAATTTCGTGACACTGAATAACATTTACTCAGGTGCTAGCGACGGCGATTGTAATTCACATTTTAGCATCTGATGATCTCGTACTAACCGCTGAGCGTGTAGGCGCCTACGGGTTCTCATGTTGCAAAGCCATCCCAGCACCGAAGTAAGCCGTTTCTTCTGGAATTTCGAGGCCACTTTCTGACTAACATTCGCTCAGATGCGTAAAACTCCCTTCTGGCACTGTCTGCTAAATACGAAGCTACACGAACTGCGGCACTTCTTGGACTCTATATTTCGTAGTTTCTTACATACCTCTTCACCTGAATATACGACTTGCTGCATGATTTTCGAAGACTTGCAGTCTCGAACGTCATGGCTTTGATAACCCAGCCCTAAAGCCACTTTCAGGAACAAATTCCCAAGTATTTACAGTGGTGATGCACAATCCTCTATAAGGTCACGTCCCGGTCACAGGGCCTGTTACACCCTCATCACGTCGCATTTCTTGAGACAGTGCCTTCCTCCGCTGCACAACAGTCCTATGGAAATTTATTCATGTGGAATATGTAGTATAATACATTGTCAAAGTTGCCATTAGGGTGAATTTTTAAAATACTAAGCTCATCTAACAAAAAAGCCTGTTGACTGCGAAATCCCTGCCAAATTGGCCATCAAACAGTGCACAGCCCATAACTTTGCGAGGACAAAGATTTGCGACTTGTGTTAGTGGAAAGAAATGTTTGGAATTGTAATATAAAGAGTTCTATCAGAGCAGAATTTTTATTTATGGTGTTTAAGTATGAAATACCCTTGTTGGTAGGGCAATTTAAGATACTTACTCAACAGATATAAAAAATCTGTTCTGATAGAGCTCTTTATAATTTTTTAAAAATCACTTTCTTCTTATGTAGCAAGTCCTCAATCATCAAAATTGACAAGTTATGAGGTGGGCAAGGG
>MPNV01002268.1:137098-166895 GCA_013376435.1 Cyclocybe cylindracea | reverse complement strand
CTCCAAAATTCCAGAAGAAACGGCTTACTTCGGTGCTGGATGGCTTTGCAACATGAGAACCCGTAGGCGCCTATACGCTCAGCGGTTAGTACGAGATCATGAGATGGCAAAAGTGAATTACAATCGCCGTCGCTAGCACCTGAGTAAATGTTATTCAGTGTCACGAAATTTTGCACGCCTCGAAGAATCTCACATGTGTTTCCACCTGTGGGGGGTGGCCATCGCGCCTGCAGCAGCAGCGAGGAAGAGAAGGGGCGGTAGTGAAGAGCTTGTTCATGGCGTTCTGACTGAACTTGGTGTCTCTGGACTTGAGAGGCTTGAAATCTTTCATTGGACGTGCGTCCTTATATACTGTGCCAAATGGCAATGCTGACTGACACGGATATGCTCCTTCTGGTGACCCCCGAAACTCAAGCCTCGTACCGGGAAAGGTCACGTCGTGCGCAGACGTCGAGACTGGTTGCGTACCCCCCAAGGTAACCCGTCCGAAAATGAAGTTAGTAGGACCTTGAGCGGGCGCCTCGAAACTCTGCCAAGGAACGGTACGCGTCAATTCATCAAGTGGACGGGGCATCCCGAAAAGCCCGACGCTCAGTGGGATCGGTCGGGGGCGTGCTTTCGCGCCTTACATAGAGGACTTGATGTGGTGCCTTGGAACTTCCAACCTCCAATCTCCACGGTGAGTAATAACGAGGCCGTTTGGGGCTGGGGCTGATGCTGTCAACGAACCAAAGTAAAACCTTCCGAACGATGACCGACGGACCTACGTCCCACCCGACGTGGGAGAGGAGAAGCAAAATCACCGTCAAGTTCGGTTGGCCGACTAGGCGGAAACACCCGTGCCAAGAGGCTAATATAGCTTCCATTACCGCCCGTCGCGTACTGGACAAATGGTCTAGGCAGGCGCTGGAAGTAGCGGTTGGAGGTTTACTACTCTTACCCACACGAGAGTAAGCATCGGCTCTGCTCGGGAAGGCGGAATGAAGGAAATTCTAGAAACGCTTACAATCACTTCATGTACATCCGGAAGGTCATCTCAAGCGTTTCATCTTTCCACGTTCGTAACTTATGTATGACGTTCGCCGCATGGGTAAAGACACAAAGGAGGATTAACTCAAGATTATTCCCAGCATACTTTGAGGTCTTCAAATAATATTCATTCCCACTTAAACTTCATAACCCGTCCGCAGTCCTCTCCTACCGTCACCGATGGGATCCGTGTTTGATCAACGAATGCAGAGCAAGTTGGGGGCACGGCAGCTAACATTGGTGCCTTGTAAATATTATGGCAGAACGGGTGAGAAATTTACTCACAACCGAGTCCACCACCAGCTGGTGACGTGGGCGCGCAATTATCCCGGGGGCCTAGGGGCAGTTTAGTCACATAGTTTGAAGCGAATATGTCTCTTACAGTCCTGTAATTAAGATGGACATCTCTCTCTTACTAACATTTGCTCAGATGCGTGAAACTCCCTTCTGGCTCTGTTTGCTAAATATGAAGCTGCACGAACTTCGGCACTTCTTGGACTATATTTCGTAGTTTCTTACATACCTCTTCATCTGAATATACGACTTGCTGCATGATTTTCGAAGACTTGCAGTCTCGAACACCATAGCTTCGATAACCCAGTCCTAAAGCCACTTTCAGGAACAAATTCCCAAGTACTTAATGAAAATGTCCAGGTCTTCCCCACCGAGAATCTTGCGACCGCCCTGGTCCAGAAATCTGCCATGTTCATAGAGTTGGTCAGGATCTTGTCCGACTCGGAGCCCTAACGTACGTACGTGGGTAGGCAGTCCATCTTGCGTAACTTCTCTGCCTGGCCCCGTTGCATTCTCACCATATTCGAGTAAGAGTACGGCGAAACAATTTCACGCTACCGTCCCAAAGAGGGAACATCAGTCGCAGGCCGATCGCCACTGACCGTGGGCCCCGGAGAGCGCCCGCTCAAGAGCCGCACAGGTCAAACTAGAATCAGTTAGCCTTTCAAGTTCCGTGCTCCAGTAAAATTTACATTCTAATTTCTCTTGCGCGACTGTACTATAGACTATAGTTGCAAATGGCTATAGCCCTGGAGTCGGGAAAATATTGGAGCTGACCAGCATCAGCCCCAGGTGTATGGCGGCTGACCCATTTCTCTCGAGCGTCGACCTCTCTCGAACCTGTATTCAGCATATAAAAGACGCACTTCCAGGGGTACTCAATTCAGACAGTTGTCTATCAAACATGCAGTTCAAGAGCATCTTCGCAGCCATCACTTTGATGATGATCCCCAGCACCTATGCGCTCGTCGGCTCTCCCATCGACCAAGTTTGTGAGTCATTAAATGGTAGTGTTTCGAGCCATGGCTTGATGAGCTATTTTTTTTCTATGCCGATAGGTACCGCTGACGCAGTGAGCACCTCTTCCCCATCTACAACTTACCCCAACTGATGATATCCGTAGCAATGTAATCTCTTCGTGTTTTACTGGGTGCACGTTCTTATGTCACGTATATAGGTGGTAAGAAGCTGCATTGTTGCGGCTTTGTCCCGACCCACAAGACGTAAGTTATAGTTTGTCAGATTTGTCGATAATGTTCTTGAACGGCTCTGTAGATGTCAGCCTCTCGACACGGCGTGCTGAAGGGTCGTTGGGAAATCGCAGAAGAGGTTAGGAGGAGCATTCCACATGTGTCATAGCGGCAGAGCAATGGAGTAAACCAATTCGTTACCCAATATCTGACAACGTAGTAGTTCTCATTCCTTCTCGAACGGCTACAACAACAGTCGCCTACGTCTACTACCCCCGTTAGAAGATGCACGCCTCATCAGGCTTGAGCTTGCGGCACCTGTGATGCAGAGACATCGATCGACTAGTGCGTAAGGGATGTGAAAGAAACGTACGTTCCGCCCACGCCTTCAATGAGTGGGCCACAGCAAGTCCATTCGGGGCCCGGACCTGGTGGAAATATACAAACCATCAGTGTCTTCTCAAGGGCAGAGATATCAGCCTTGACTTACAGACGTCCTGAAAATCAATAACACAGGATCCACGTGAAGTTTTCGTCAGACATCGTGGATTCCTGCACCTGGTGATGATATACTTACGACACCATTACCACCTAGAGAAGATGAGGTCAGTGAGAACCCCAGACGATGACGATGATCAGCCTACAATGGTAAACAGTTTGAGGAGCCTCTTGGCTGGGAAGAGCGAACCCTTGTGCAGCGAGCACGAGAAGCGCAGAGAGGATATAGAGCTTTGCCACGATTGATTTGTGGTTCTGACGAATAGAAGGCATTCCGAGGCGACGAGTCCGCCGCCTTTATGTGGGTCAGTCCGAAAGCCAAGCTCACCACCCATAGCAGTCAGCCCTGGAAAGCAAGTCTCACTGGGCCTGATACGCAATCGAAACCCAAGTACAGTCAAACTCCTCTTAACCCATACCTCTCATAAGCCATACACCCCCATAACCCATAGGTTTTGGCCGCTACCAAACCGAAATTTACACCAAAATTGACCTCCCATAACCCATAACCTCCCATAACCCATACCTCAGGTCGTCCACGGAGGGGGTATGGGTTAAGAGGAGTTCAACTGTAAGAAACGTTCTAGCGTGGAGCAGGGGTAGATGAATATCGGTAAAAGACACGTCAAGAAACCCCGCCTATCGAGCTGCCGTCGGACACGGTCGTAGACTCGTAATATTGGTTGGTAGACTTTGTTCAAGAATGGACTCGTGCCGCCGCGCCACGTAAACGATGACTCCGTGTCATCTCAAAGTTTAGAATGAAGTTTTTGAGAGACCAAGGATGGAGATTCTCAAAGGAGACCTGGAATCGACCAAGTGTCGAGGTTGGATGGAGTCAAGGTTGGGGCCAAGAGGAGCGCCTGCCGACGATTGATCCGGAGCTCGGATTGTGCCGAATCTTCCCACACAGCCCACGCGAGTACCATGGCTCCCGCTTAACCTCAGAGTTTCCAGCGCAAATATCGTAAAGCTCTAGCGAGGTACGGGTGAGTGCTTCAGATGAAACACTTTAACATAAAATAACTTCCTGGACTTTCTCACAGCTCGGACTCAGCAGAGGACCGAGATACTGAAGTGTGATACACATCGTAAGACTTTCGGGAAGAGACCACCTCGTGAAGTCATTCGGGGCGCCAAGACGAGAGTCCTGCTTTAACTTTCTCTCACAATTTCTGAATTTCAGACCCAATCTTCACGTTTAAGATTCATTCCGTAAGATGCTCGGAGCTATCACTCCAAACGTCTCTCGGGTGTCCGGTGGGTCAATATTCACTCACCGAAGGTAGAAGCAATGCCCTGACAGCCTTCTCGTTCTAGGAGATCCTCATTTACGCCGTTTCATATAAATGTGGCCCCGAGAGGACGAGCACCTCGTAGCACTGCGCTCGCTCGAACCAGCCGAACACTTCAGCAATCATGTTCAAGCTCAATATCGCCATTGCGGCTTTCCTCGTTGCCTTTGCCTCACAGGCAGTAGCGCTCCCCCAAGCGACACCTTTTGAAAACGCTTGTACGTGCTCTGTTATGACTACTCGCGTAGAAGTGCTGACGATATTTTTAATAAGGCAACATTGATGTGGTAAGCTTATTTTTCTATTGAATGTTACCCATCTCTGAGGGCGTCATTAACTCTTGACAGGACTGCGGTACGTACGATGAATCGAGCCCGAGGCGCATGCTGACAAGCACGCTTGCTTACTCTTTCAGGTCGCTATGGAGCTGAATACCGATGCTGCCATGGTTTTGCCAGCAACTTGTGAGTAACATTGACAGCCATGTCGATCTGCGCGAGAGCATTCCTGACGCGTTGAACTGCAGCTGCGCCATCGTTCCCGAAGACACCGCTTGCTGAGGTTATGCCTGAGACGTCTTCAACGTGGGTTCGTTTTGCTCAGACTATTCGATGTCGTGCTCATTTAGGTTTTTGGTTTTGCCTGTCCTCAGTAGACACCCTTTTCTTCGGCATTGTCGACCCATTGTATTTAAATAGCAGTCGGTTTCGCGGGACAGAAAAAACGCAAGTATTAGATGATGGAAACTTTCGATGCTTATGGTTTGGATAATGGCAGAAACGGTGTGCCCAACTCTCGTAAAGATCCTCCCTAGTCGGATACATTTGAAAGACGTCAGAAATATTGAGTCCTCGGGGATCGTCTGTAAGCTGAGTTTATCAATGAACGAAGGTACAAATTTCTTAAAGATGTTCGGAAAATTCACATCGGAGAGTACTCCGGCACAATTTTGAATCACGATTGCTTCTAAGGGTGCGCTGGCCTTGTCGAAACCTTCGGTTGCGACTTTCGCCTTATTTCTCGACACCTCTGAGGGCATAGATATTCCGTTGGGACCGGACCTGCTCCACTTAATGGACATGGAGCAGCTACCGCTGCCCATATAGAAAAGCCGTTCCCCGTCGCTAGGATAAATATATGAAGGCCCATTTTACATTGCCGAACAAGCCACGACCGAACACGGACAGCAAGAGTGCGACAACGTCACTTCCTACTGATGGGAATCGGAACCGGCAGACGGCGTCACGCAAATCGACCTTCCTCCTGACCAAGTCCTCGGCAGCTTGAATTATTTTTGCAAGCCGTCCTTCCCCGTCCTTCGTCGAAACTGACGATGTCCATCATAGCCTGGAATTCTCCAATGTGCGGTATTGTTTTTAGAGAGGAACTTCAGGTATAAGACCTGGACAGCTGCTCGAGTGAAAGCAAGATATAGTGGTTCATAGCCTCAGCTCACTTACTGCTCGATTTGACAGGCATGCAGTTCTCCATCGTTGCTCTCATGGCATCCTTCGCTTTGTTCGCGTCTGTTGGTGCCGTCCCGAGCCCACAGATCACGACCCCAGCCCCTCAATGTACGTGATCCAACGCCATCGTCTGGTCCCTTTTCTGATGGAACTCTTCGTATAGGCGGAGGTCCTAATGTGAGTCTACATTAGGACTCGATTTAAAGCGAGGTTACTAGAGCCTTACGGGAATTGAACATAACAGAACATTCCATGTAGGTGGCCAGCAGGTTGTTCGCTTCATTCTAACTTTGAATCCCCCCGCCAGGCCCAACTGGCTTCCGATGCTGCGGACCGTTTGTCAATGGTTTAGGCCAGTGAGTGTCGAAGTTTTGTCGTTCGCCTAAGGTCCGAGAATTGAACCTCTGGAAGGTGTTTCGAAGGGGAGACTGGCATTTGCCCGCTCTAATTCTGCAAGATGAGGATTACAATCAGTCACGAGGATGGTTAAGAATATGGGAGGTGTCGTTACCTTGGGCTATGCAAAACGTTTGATTAAAGACAGATCGTTATGATGAGTCAGTTATGCATCGAATGCAATCGCGAACGTGTCGCCACCAGCATCAATGCCGTATGTATAAGCCTCGTAAGGCTCAACGTAGGGATTAAAATCTGGTCCAGAGCTACTCGCAAACCTCCGAGACAGCGGTGATTAATACCACGTTCTGGTCTCTATTTCCGAGAGGTTGTAATGTGACCAGCGTGAAAGCAGGTACGTCAATATGATATGCAAGAGTCCTAGCGTCGAGAGACACTCATAAGACGAAAATAGATCTTCATGGACAGGTTATTTATAGCTCATCCTGTGATCATAAATATCGTCAGTTGAGGTAGTTACTAGACTGGAAGCCAGCCTACAGGCGCGCATTTCTTTTTGTGAGGGAGGGAATTGTGAGTCCATCCCCCTCTCACAGAACTGCTTCATCAAGACGGCTGGTTCTGAGACTAGGTGGTTACATGGGACCGGGAAAAAAAGGTCAACTCCTTGGCCAACCCTCTGAACGAACATGAAGCGTACTGTTGTTTCCGTCATCGCTTCGCTGTTGTTTGCGTCGCACGTCGTGGCCGTTCCCACCGCCCACACCATGCTAGTATACCAATCTGAACTACCTGATGGACCGCGATGCCGAGGGCAGACCTTGATTCAACGGCCGGTCAACAACTGGTCTGTAAGTCGCAAGAGCCCAGAGGTCGAGCTAATAATTGCCCAATAGGCCCGAAGGATTATTGATGCTGTGGTAATGTTATCCAAGACGTTGGTGGAAAATTTAGCCGTCCTTGTAAAGTGCTCGACAATGAGCCTACCCTTAACGAATTCACAGCTGCTCCAAAGGTGTCAGTGGAATATGCCCTCTTTGAAAAAGAGAGGGGAAGCTCACAAGAATCAGAGGATAAAGAGAAACAGATGATGATAGAATGCATTACTGCCCTCCAAGTTTCCCCATGTGTTGTTGGGTCGGTGCCGAGGACGTGTCAATAGAACAAATATCTACAACTCGAAAGGCAAAAATGATCAGTAGGCAAGAAAAATGCCAGGAGTGGTGAAAGACGACCAAGCATGCCTAGGGCTTCGGGGTTGAGAGTGGGTAAATAATATTTTATTGAATCTGGAAGAAGCACATGAGAGAAAAGCAAGGTATCGCGTATATCATGATCAAGAAAGGTGTCCCAGAAGGGTCAGACAACTCCATCCCAGCTTTCGGAACGTAGTCCACTACCCGATAGAATCAGGAGCTCATGAAGTCCGGACCTGTTTCTTCGCAGTGCCAATCGTCGTATTGTTGACCTGGATGACGGACATCAGAACGATCAAGGTCGCACAGAAGTGTATAAACATACCTTAGTCGCGAATCGAAGAGACGTCAAAGACTCTTGCAAATGTGCGGCGAGAGGTGACAGATTGAGCACCATCTGCGAGAGAAAATTAGATGACGACGACAACGGACTATGGGATGAACATACCAGAGTCTTAGAGTTTCCACTCAATGAGTTTTGTAGCAGATAGGTAAGCTTGACACGGGTCCATGAGTGCCAGGTCCGTGTCGAGAAGAGAAAATGTAACACACCTTTGAATTGCGATACGGGATATGCTTCTCTCCCTTCTCTCCCTTCTCGCCAAGGGCGGCGATGACGTCTCCGAGAGCACTCAAACTCTTGTTAATGTTCTGTGTCTCCCTGACTCTCTCCTTGTCGGCTCCATTCGCAAAGCTCACATTGAGCCTCTCGCTACCGGCAAGATCAACGAGGTTTAGACTACCTTCGCAGCGCTCGCCAGTACCCACGCAGCCGTCAATACCAACATTGACACCGCTGATCCTCAGCGTGAAGACGGAATGCGAACGGGAGGAACGTTCGTTCATGAGGGTCGCAGCCACGCTCCGTCGTGATTGGGCGATGGCCAGGAGGGACTTGACTTGGGAAGGTGAGGTGAGCGGGACAACCTCGACGTCAGTGACACGGGTGGAGCCAGTCTTGGCGTCGTGCTTGATTTCGTGTTTCTTCTTGTCGAACTCGCCCTTTCCGAGAAGATCGTTGATAGTTTCGTTGTACTGAAGGCAAATAAGGTAATGACGACAGCGGCGAAAACAATCGCTTACAATTTCAAGGAATTGTCCTTCCATCTTATACTCCCAGCCTCGACTCTTCATTTCTTCTGCAACGCGGAACACCTGTTCCACTGCTCGCGGAATCATGCCGGCACTGGAATCAGTCTAGAGAGCAGTAAGAAGCAGAATAAAATATGAATCACGGAGATTCGTACCGCGCCGCCCTCCATTGTGAACGACTTCCCAGAGCCCGTCTGCCCATATGCGAAGATACAGACGTTATAGCCATCGGTGCAGCTCTGGGCGAGTTGGGATATCTCCTCGAAAACTTCGGCCTGCGTTGAATCCGGTTCGAACACCTGGATGGCGTGTTAACGCAATCGAAGGAAGGATCATCACCACTTACCCTATCAAATCCGAAATTGTAAATCTCTTTCCGCTCCTGGCCGGTGGCACTCGAAGACGATGACGACACCACAATTTCTTTGTGGTCTCGGGTGTCGGGGAAAGCGAGGTTTGCCTGTAGCTCCTCTTTCGACTTTTCAAAATCGAGGCTACCTTCGGAGCCGCTGGATGCAGAGCCGGACGTTGAAAGCGAAGCGGCGTAGGTGGTCAAATCAGAAGGAAGAACGGGGCGAACACGGCAGAAAACACGAATATTGCCCTTGAGCTCTTGAACCATGTTGTGGAGCTTCCGACGCACGAGCTCGCTCTCCATGGCTTCCTTCTTGAGGTCCTCAACTTGCTTCTGTGTCGATTCGAGTTTGAGTGTGAGTTCGGAGACGGTTCTTGCGTAAGCGTCGATTTGGGACTGCAAAGCAGTAGACTGGGCCTCAAGGGTGTGGTTCTGGGTAGTGAGAGTGAGCTGGGCGGTGGATTGATGTGAAATAGTGTTCTTCAGCGAGGAGACTGTCTCCCGTTCGCGCTCCAAGTCGCTCCTGCAAAGCCTTAGGTCCTCGTTGACCTCTCTTAGCTCACGATCGCGTTTCCTGATGTCCGCCTCCAGATCAGCTACCTCTCGCAAGTGCTTCTTCTTCATGTTCTCAATCTCGTCCGAAGCGTGGACAAGTTCGCGGCGTTGGTTGAGTTCCTGCGATTTGGCCGTTGCCAGCTCCCTCGACAAGGCGAGATGGTTCGCTTGTAGCTCCGCCACTTTGTTCCGCTCTGCCTCCATATCCCGTGCAAGGCGTTCGGCGTCAGCAGCACGAGCAGCCTCGATGGATGTCAGCTGAGTTTGTAGTTCGTTGAATCGCTTGTCGTCTGAAGGTCTACTTGCTGGTCGTGCGCCCGAGACAACCCTCGTCGCTGGGGTACGTGATGTAGTCGACCTCGTTGGTGGTTTCGAGCTCGTTGGAGGCGCACTTGTTCCCCTCGTTGATTGCGTTAGTGTTGGTGCTCTTGGTTTTGTCAGTGGCTTCGGTAATGCAGCCCCGCGAGTGTTGGTTGCCGTCCGAGATGGTTGCAGAGGCCTATTCGGCCTCGTCGCACCCACCGCCGCCAGCTTTCGAGGTTGGTCTCCAGCCTCCTCTTCCTCCTCTATGATGGCCTTTCTCTTCAAATTTGTCGTTGTTCTGCCGGGCAAAGACGGACCCGCATCGCTGGCAAGGTGAGTTCTGTCTGGCGAGGAGCTCCTAAGACGTGGTAGTCGCGACATCGCAGCCTCGTGGCCTAGCACTGGTCTTCGTTGTTGTTGTTGAAGGCAAAACCGTTGAACGTTGAACACCGAGAGTGACTTGTCACATTGTCACATACGAGCCACAGAGCGACGCGTCTGACACGTGACCGTTCAGCTTAGTCAAGGCTTAAGGTGCGCCACACCTTCCATGGACGTGGTAAACAAGTGGCCCTATTTTGCCGGAATCACCTTCTTCTCGGCCGAGTAGCTGCCCGGATAAGCACAGCTACTGGAGCAATAAACAGGGGCTGGTGCGATTGTTATCTAGTCAGGTCAGTGAATTCACTTCGTTAGCACAAATGGCAAAGCTGTATAGTCGACTTGATATGTGACTCCTTTTTTTGAATGAAATTTTGACCAACAGAAACTCAGTGCACGACACAAAGCATTGCTGCACTAACGAGTCAGCGCTGGGTTGGGAATCCTGGCTGGCAGTGCGGCTGAAGAATGGAGGTGAGCAGTGAAAAGGGTCGAACATGTCCGCCAAGGACAATCTTCCCTCCGCTTTCCCTCAAGAATTCTGTAAAAGATCCAGACACTAATTTTTTCTTACTACTGCTCATGTGCGGAGTAGAAACGCCGACAGAGTGGATGATCCACAGGGTCAATCGCAATGTGGCACCTTTCAGGTCGAGACAGCCTTTCGCGATGTCAAGAACAGGTCGTGTATAGAGGAAGTAAGGCGAAGTGGGAATCGGTGATAACGTGGAGCGATCCATTAGAAGGTTTCTCTCGCAGATGAGAAACTAAAGGCTCAATGAAGGAAAGGTCCTGGTACGATGAGCCAAGCCGGATCATAGGGTAAATCATAGTGTATCATCAACTGATCAAAGGCAAATGTGTCAGCTCCGAGAGCCGTTGACTAGTACAACAGCGTTGGGCAACACCGCAAAGCGTATCTAGGCCTCTTTGGATATCCTGCGAATCTCCTCGAGGCCTTCATCGTGTTCCCAAAAGCCCATATCATCCCTTGCGCTCTCTTCATCCTCTCTACCGACATCGCCAACCTGCCGCCCAATGACCACCTGTTCTTCTCCCGGCGCTTCCCCCTTCAGGAACTTGATCTTCACCTCTTTGTCCTCTCGCTCCCTCTCCTCTACCGTATTGCTGCCTCGCCAGAACACCTTCTCAACGACATTCCTAATGAGGAAGCGGACGAGGATGAAGGCATGCGACGCGACGAGAGCGACGAGGATCGCCGTGAGGAGGAGCTCCTTCGTAGCCGCCATCGTCGTTGACGAAGACGAGGCGTCAATGCCCCACCCGGAAGAACCACCGGCAGCGGAGACGAGGTGCTCTTCCACAAGAAGCTTACTGCCATCTGCAGGCGACGTGTTTTCCGGAATAACGTTTGAGGTAGGGTACGATAAGGCTGCGCTGGGGAGGAGTTGTGGGGAGAAAAGGTAAACGAGCGCTGAGTTCGTCATTGCGCCGAGCCAGGTGAGGAAGGTCAGGGCGTCGAGCCACGGTCCAATTGTGTCAGTCCGTGATGGGATAGGTCGTCGAACATGGACAGTCATCTTAAACGCGTCTGAGCGTAGCTCCAGCAGGTTGTTCAGGAAAGCCATAACTACATGCAGAATTAGATATCGTTTGACGCCAAGGGAATGTACGCACCTCCGGCTAATGGCCAAATCGTCGACCAAAGCACAACATACCCGAACTGAATGACCATCTCGCTGTAATCCGCGAACAAATCGTATTCCGGCAGGGCGGCCTCTTCGCGCACGCTGTCAAGATACGCACGCTCCTCCAACCCACCACGCTCCTGCTCGTCCTCGAACACCACTCGTTTCTTGACGCTACTCCCACTGTCCGAGCCTACACTTGAAGCGGCGGACGACACTGGCGGCCCGTTCTTTGCCTTGGCTTTCTTCTTCCGGAAATCATCCACCCACCGCAGCACGAATGGCAAACCAACCTCGAGGAAAGTATTGACGGCTTGGTTGGTCACCGTAAAAGCAAACATCTGATCCCGCAGCCGTCCTGGATTCAGCTTCGCACGGACATTGGCGGTGTTCGCGTCCCACACAGACGCCTTCTCCGACGCCCCAGTAAGGCCCTGCGTGAAGACCTCAGAGCTTCCAGATGTAGGCACGGTGCCATTGAGCATATCGCGAAGCGTGGCGGTGAACCCGTTTTGGGTAGACGCCCCTCCAAATAGCCATGCCTGGACCCATCTCATGACACCTTCGCCGAACGGCACGTAAACAAATGCTGATAAGCCGAGCCCGAGATAGGCTACAATCGCGCTAAGTGCGAATGTCTTGAGCGTCAGTGAGGCATTGTATGTCGACTTGTGAGCGTGGTTTTCCCATTTTGTAAGCCTGACAGCTATTGCTTGATAGATGGCAAGCACTCGAGGGACGAGCGCCACAAAAAGGAGGGTCGGAGAAAATGCCTTCAAGAGATCAGTGCTGGCACATAATTGGGAATCGAATGACCTACGATGATTTTCTTTCCTGGGCCTTCGTACAATTGGGTGATGAACGCCTCGAATACAAATATACCTGTGAGGATTGCGGACAAAATCCCGGCGAACACCAGAATCACTGGAACGCTGGCGAGTACGCGCAGCTCTTTGTTCCACCACGACATCCCTTGCTTGTACTGCGCACGACGTTTCTCCACCCTGAACGATCCCCGTGTGCCAAACCGCAAGGAAAGGATGCGTTCATGCACACGCCACCACTCCACAAACATTATAGACCAGAGGGCGATTGAAATGGAATAGAGTGGCGAATATGGAGGAAGGACGAAGTGGCCCAAGAGGCCTAAGATGGCGGGGAAGACGAGGAATTTGGTGTAGCAAGAAAGGAAGGAGAAGTAGAAGGCAAGCGAGTCCCCGAATTGGTCGCGTATTCGTTCGAGTTGCACAGAAGCAATATTTTGAGGTTTCCACGCCCGCACCCAATGCTCGTTGAACTCACGATCTTGGAGGGGGAAGATGGACTCGACGAGGTCCCACTCAGGTGCATCTGGTGATACACCAAGCCCACCGTCAGAGGGAGTAGACGTGATATAGGCATGGACGAGTCGTATACGCTCTGCGGGGGATAATGGAAGAATATTTGCCACTGGGGTGACTGGTAGGCCTGAAAGAAAGTCTGAGTGCCTGGACAATGCAAGCCGTCAGACGACCTCCGCAACATCTCGTCGAGGAAACACTCACCGTTCTCGTTTTACCAGCTCTTCGACATGGCTTGGAGGACATGTCACGAAAATCAGAAGATGCCCCAAGGACTCCCCTCTCCGCCCCACCGCCTTGAGACCAGCGTACGTGAGAGTCTTGATAAGTCGCTGGTACTGTTGCTCAGCCTTCCGCGCATCTTCTCGGGTTTGCTGCTTCGACAAGGATGTCTTCTTCGTTGCCCTGAACGCAACAACGAGGTCGACGTCGGGTGGGCGGGCGTCTGGCATCGTGGTAGGGGCGCGTGCCAGTGGTGGTTCAGGTTCACGATGACGACACGCTGAACGTTGTTTGCTGTTGTTGGCGCTCCGAGCCTAACAGGAAATAGGGGCTATTGTTTCCGAAAAGAGGACGCTGTAGAAGGGAAAGAGAAACCGTCGAGGCATATGGGACGCCTGGAAAATCTACGGTCAAAAATCTGATATATTTCCAGTAGAACAAATTACAAAGAGAGGGTTGCTTAAAGTTACATGGCCCCACCTTTCATTCTTGGCAGCCCCGCTGCATGAGTCCTACATTTCAGTTACGAGTCAAGAGCACTGGGTTAGCAGTCAAGCGCGCCAAATACATGTGAGCCCTCGACAACCTAACAGGCGTGGCAGTGTATTCGGTTGCAGATTAATAAGCGCCCGTGGTGATTGGGGACATGAGCTGTGCCTGGTAGTTATCAAACTTAAGCTTGGTTGTGTGAATACGATAAGTAAAAAATGAACTACAGTATGTCTCGTTAAACCCATAATTTACCCAATTCGTGTTGAACGCCCTCCTTCACGAGCGGTTCGACGAGCAGCCAAACCTCGTTCTCCACCTCTTCCTTTTCTCGTCCCGCATCAACGACTACCCATTTTGTGCTTGCCTTCTCATCCGCGACAATTTCAGCTCCAATCTGATGGAAGAATTTCCGGACCCGAAGCTGCATCTCCTCTTTCTCGTACCTCTCTTCCCCGTACCCGCCGCGTTCCTTAGCCTTCTCCGGTGTGATGTCGAAGAACAGGACAAGGTCGGGAGCCGGGAGACCGACGTCAGGACTCCGGCACCATTCGAACGGAAGTAGCGGTGTACCGTCGGCGTTCACTTTCGAGGCAGAGAACGAGATCCCTGAGAACGCGTACCGATCACAAACAACGGTGGTTCCTGCCGTCAACAAGTTCTCGATCGTGGACCTGAAAAATAGTCAGAGGGCTCAAGTACGGTCCATAACTGAGCAATATTCACGCGAGTTCCCATCGGTTTGCGGAGAAGAGGAGGTGAATGGCGTGATCATCCAGCTCAGACGTGGATCGGAGGTACGCGTCGATCATCTGTCCAATCGCTGTCCTCCTGTCTTCAGAACGCGTCAGTTGGTATGTGTAGCGTGTGTTGAGACGCTCCCTTACCTGGAAACTTGAACAGGGTCGCGTCGATGCCTCCATTCCTGAGGCGCGAATGTAATCGTGACGTTTGTGTTGTCTTACCGGACCGATCCAACCCTTCGATAACGATGAAAGGAGCCCGTTTCGGCGTGTTCTCTGCTGGAATATCTTCCCTCTGGGGGTCCTGCATAGGTTTAAATTGCCGTTGAAAGTCAGTGACGCCTCTCTGGTGGCGCTGTGGCAGGCTATGGCAGGGTTTAAACGTTTATGCTTGAAATTGTAGCTCCAAGGCAGCGTAGTTGTCGTGGGAATATAGTCAGGTGGAAGTGCCAAGACGAAAGTTCGGCGCGTTGTGGTTCCGAAGGTTCAAAAAAAGTTAGACACTCACCCAACAATCACACCAAAGTGCAGAGCTGAGCTGAAGCCGAACATTTGACTTCTCTAATCTATCTCTTTAAATGTTGGATCTGTTATTTCTCAGCGTCTTCAAGCACACCGCTTGTTTTCAAGACTTCATCGCGAATTTCGAGCGTGCAGGCCATACGCCCGGAATGGCAGCGCCAACCGTTTACGCGTGAGATTCAAGGTTCTTTATCCTCGGGCACCATGTGAGTGGATTACCATATGGTGCACACACGATTGGTTGAAATGGAGAACGATGCTGTCATTCATTAGCATTCATTACATATGCACTATCTCTTTCGCAGAGAATACCAAGCTGACCCACTCTCTATGTCAAGTAAGAGCGCGAGGGCGTGAAATTGGCGTGCCACGCTTGCACGCTAATCCACCCTAGCTTGGAAGGTGGCGCGCTAATTTTCCTATGCCCGCGACCAACTGCTGTGACTTCCCCACCGCACCACTCGATCCACAAAGTTCAATGGATGACGCGGTGGCACAATTAATCTCGAATGGCCTTCCGGAAGGAAGCTTCTTTTCATTCACCTACTGATTCAGGGAGCTCCATTAGTAGGGAAGTATGTAGGCGGTATCAGCGGAAGCCTGTCAGATGTTACCTTTTCATGTCGACCATAGAAGGGTGAGTGAAATGTCGAATGATGACCTGATGGCCCGTTGTATGATTATATATAGAGGATCCGGATAAGCTACTAGGCTTTGGTGCAAAATTCCTCCTCCCATGACGCTAACTGCACTCGCTATGGAGGACCCCCGACTCCTCTTCTGCGTATCAATCGCCCTCATATCGTATTTGACTCTCAAATATATAAGTAAGCGACCCACACTGCCGCCTGGCCCCACATCGCTTCCCCTCCTCGGAAACATGGTCGACATAACATCGAAAGAACTTTGGCTGCGTGTTGACGAGTGGGCCAAGAAATACGGTGGGCTCCCTTCCAATTATATCGTTCCAAGTATTCACTTGATGTCGTGTCATAGGTCCTCTTGTTCGTCTGAACGTTTTCGGTCAAAACATGATCTTTGTCAACGACGCCGATGTTGCGTGCGAGTTGTTTGACCGACGTGGCGCTATTTATTCTGGAAAGCCACGGTTTGTCATGGTTGGGGAGCTGTAATCATTTATTCTTTCGCCATAAAACACATCGGACTGAATAACCGTTTTTAATTGTAGATGCGGTTGCGAGAACATGGTACTCATATACAAGCTTCACCTCTTTCCCACTTTACTTATCGGTGCTACCCCTCGTCTTCAAGATTTTCTTCACCACTTATAATGAACGGCACAAGAGGCACCGGAAGCTCATGCAGGCTACCCTTGGACCTCGAAATATTGCGGGGTACCACAAGCAACTGGAGGCCGGATCGATTTCGCTCGTCCGTTCCCTGGTGTCAGATCCCAGCAACTACAATCGCCACTTTCGACGATATGCGGGCGGATTGATCCTCTCCACGGTCTATGGGTATACTCCCTCCTCTAGCAACGATCCGTTCCTCTTGCTCGGCGAGCGTTCCATGAGCCTCCTGTCGAACGAGATGGGCGCTGGGATTGGATTGTGGCCGGTGGACGTATTTCCTATATTGAAGCACATCCCGACATGGTTCCCTGGCGCATCCTTCAAGAGAAATGCTGCGAAATGGAAGCTCAAGATTTCCGAGTTCGCTGATAGGCCTTTTGCATTTGCTAAAGAGAGATTGGTATGTACGTTTCTTGCCAATGATGATGGATAATCTTCCTGACGGGGACCCACATCGAATCCCGAAGAAACGTGACACGTCTATGCCATCGTTCTGCTCGTCGCTTCTGAGCGAAGAGAACGTCTCCCCAGAACGCGAGGCTGACATAAAGTGGACCGCCAATTCCATGTACACTGCAAGCGCGGATCCGGTCAGTCTTGTATTTCGAGCCCATTGTCCTGTCTTTTACCCGGGTCTCATGCTACCCGAAGACTATAGCTATCTTATCGAACCTTATTCTTGCGATGTTACTTCATCCACAGCCCTTCGAGATAGCGAAGAAGGAGATGGAGGAAGTTGTTGGGACAGAACGACTACCAAGCTTTGAGGATCGAGACGCTCTCCCCTACTGTAGGTACCTCTCCTGACACCTCTCGTGCGGCAGTTCAACTAAACTTAATCCGTAGTAGAATGCCTTTTCCTGGAAGCATTGCGATGGGGAAGCCCAGTTCCGCTCAGTATGTCAGAGAGCTGCCTCGGAACTTCATCCAATTCATGGGAATCTGCGCCTCTCAGACCTCCCGCACCTAGTGGAAAAAGAAGATGTTTATGAGGGCATGACGATCCCCAAGGGTTCTTTCGTGAGTGGAAGTTCTTTCAAAGTAACCTTCGACTTTCTCATATCCTCCCTTGGCTTCAGATAATCGCAAACTTGTGGTAAGCATGAGCTTAATACTGTTCAAAGTGAATATATTTTCTCCCATAGGTCGATGCTCCACGACGAATTTCGCTATCCCGACCCGTATTCATTCAAGCCCGAGCGTTTTATGAACATCAGTGATCCAGAGACAAAAAGGAAATTAGATCCGCGAACCTTTGTTTTCGCATTTGGAAGACGGTAAGCGCCCAACGCCGAGCGATTCTCCGTGACCTTTCCCTCACCGTCTACTATACTAGCCGTTGCCCTGGAGTGGATCTTGCAAACGCGTCCCTGTGGCTGACGCTGGCTGCAATGGTAGCAACCATTGACGTGTCGAAGGCGCGAAACCCGGATGGATCGGTTATTGAACCAAAGACCGAATATGATGACACGTTCTTCAGGCAAGTCTGCTCGTTTTTAACACTTCGAGGTATCTAGTTCACGATGCCCTGTACAGGATTGCATCGCCCTCCAAGATTACGGTTCATCTTCGGTCGAATTTGCTTGATAGGGACGTGAATTGAGAATGGGGAAAGTCAGTCTAAATACCCTAGGGGGTCCTTGACCAAATATGCTGTGATGCGCCATGCACCATTAAATTTTCTTTCTGAATTTCTGCGGGAAGACAACCCGAACAACTGGAAAATGGCTGTAGCAAACTATCGAGACGTACTGCCCCTCTCTCTTTGGTGTGGCGGCGGTCCAGGTGATGTCAGATCTAAAATTAGCGCCCGCAAGAACAGCCCCAGATTACGATCGGGTTATCATATACTCACCATGGCACCTCTTTGGGTTTCGTGTCGTGTTCGAAATGTAATACACAGGTCGCTAGGTTTCAGCATCTTCAGTAGTCACTAGTGCCACAACGATAGTACATACAACAGGTTCCGCACCGCATGGACAACAATGCCGACCTGGGGTGCTAATGGGCGCTAATCGGTGGAGAATTTTTATCGTGCCCTGACGGGGATTGTTTTCATCACGTCCGCCAAATTTTAGACTTTGGAACATGATACAGATCGAACACTGTGTCCCCACTCCCTTCTTCATCGCCTCCAGTTATAAAGCTGCCAAGGCACTTGACGATCGCCAAATGTTGAACCCCCCTCTGCAGCATGGACACCGTGAATACCAACAGTGCGGAGCACATCTCGGAATCTGGATACTCTAATGAGTATCACCGTCCTCCTTCGCCTCACACTCCCACTCTTCTGCGCCAGCGCTCAGCCCCGCCAGCATCCCTTGGACCATATCAGTACCACCACCTCGAAGCTGGTTCACGCACGCACCAGTCTCTTCTCCACGGTGCGACTCGGAGTTCCATCAGCCTCAAATACGAGGGGTACATAGCTGGGAACCCCTTCCGCCCTTCGAGCTTGGCCCATCGGGTCTCCTCAGAGATCACGTACGACGACATCGAAGCGACCGGCCAACCAACTGAGCTACTCACGCTAGGCTCACGGTTCGGCTCGTCGACGTCTGTGTTGGGGATGAATGAGAGCACCAGTTCCATTGAAAGTGGACAGAGGAGGGGATACGCCGCTGACGACCCTTTTAATCCATCAAGCCATGCAAATAGGGTGGCGGGGAACCTCACTTATGATAATATTCCCCCGACGACGCCTGCAATAGAGACCCTCGACGGCGTTGGTCCCTCAGTGGGAGAAACGGGAGGGGAGAGAAGTCTGAGTCCGGAACAGCGACAACAGCGACGGGAAGACCAAGAGCGACTCGGACATGAGACGAAGGAGACGGATATCGACTGGGAGGCTCAGGCCCACCGCCCACTGCGTGGACGTCCATTTTCTACTATTACATCGTCGACTGCGCCAGCCGAGCGTAGAAGTAAGAACAAGGAATTCCTGCTCGACTTGCAGTATCAAGCCACTCTGCTTGTGCTGATGCGCCTGCCCATGCTGTACTTCTCGAGGGTAGTCCAAATATTCGAGGAGGCAGATTTATCCAAGGAACAGCTCAAGTATATGTACTGTCAAGCAACGGAGACGAAATTCGACCACATGTACTCCATACACAAGTCACCAGACTTCGACGAGCTATATCCAATTTACAAGAACTTCAAGTATTCATGGGAATCGTTTGTCGAGCCCCTCTTGAAGGAGTGGAAGACGTTCAACATTATTTCTGCTTTGCTATTGGGGTAAGTTTCTCAGATTTTATCTCACCTCTTAATGCTTCTTACGCCCGAGAATGAAAGAGCTATCCTGACTCTCTTCCAAATTCCCGGAGTCGCAAACGATCCATTGATTAAATTCACAGCTCTTTTATCCCTCTTGTGCGCTTTGATTAGTCTCCTTCATGGATGCATGTACATCATCCGCTTTGGAACTATGAGAAAGACATACGTCGCCGTGGAATGGGCATTAGTGAGTTAGGACCAGAAGATATATTACTAGTTCAAGAGCAGAGCTGACTATGCGGGGCGTTTCTAGGAAGCCCAGAAGTTACGCAACCCCTTGTGGAATACGTGGACTGTATTGGCGTTGCCGGCAATTTGGCTAACCTGGTACGTCCCACAAAGCTGCTTGGCATTTCCTTGACCAGCGCTTAAACTGGGTCTTCCAAAGGTCGATCGTCCTGTATCTCGTCTGCATCTTTTCCTATGTGTGGAGGACGATCCCCGCGGACGGCGAGAAATCGCCATATGCATGGAACGACCACCTCGTTTTGGCCGCTCGAATACTGTTCTCGAGCGCTTTCGGTGTGGGTATGATCCACGGCTTCTTCGTGATTCGTACCTTCCGCAGGTGGGGGTCACTTACAGAAAAGCAATGGATCAAACGCGTCCATCATTGGAAGCAGAAGAGGTCAACCAATCCGATAATCCAGGAAAGTGAGAGAGCCAGATCCCAGTCGCAGAGTACCACCTTCTTCTCCAAGGCTGGAGACGTCATTGTGGACGGCTTTGAGATAGTCACCATACCTACGACACCCCCATCTGCACCTGCAGTAGCCGTTGAGCCGCCGACACCACCTGGACGGGAAAGTCACTTTCAAACCTTCCGTACAAGATATGCCGCGAGACGAGGCCCACCAAGCGCAACGCCATCGCCACAGGCGCCGCAAGTGACGCCATATAACGTAGGGGATAGTCTTACTCTTCCTCCATCATCAAGACGAAGATGGGCATCTTCTCTGAAATCCGCGTTGAAACGTCAATCACCCGAGAGCGCTGGCGCGACGGAAACATCCCAATTTGACCAAAGGCCACCATTGACACGCAGACCGTCACAGAAGTCCGTGCGCTTTTCAGATCCTCGGGTGTCTCAGCTCATCCAACGACTTCCTTCTGCACAATCCCTGGAGCAAGCAAGACTATCGCGTACAAGTTCAAGAATTGACCAGGCGGATCCAGAACACCAGTCATACGAGGCTGTCGCGGAGGCAGACGAAAGCACAGAAGGCACCTCAGGGATTATGGCGTCTATTCCTGAAAACACGCAAGAGGAAAGTCGAATTCAGCCGGAGACTTCCGCCTCGATATTTGATGACAAAACGCAAGGCAACGGTGAAGGCGAAGCCATGTGTATCCCAAAACAGGACGACCAGCGTCTTATGGCCCCGGTATTAGAAAGAACGAATTCAACTCGTTCCGAGTCGATAAAATCGACATCGTCCGAAGAAGATATCACAGAAGAGCTTCGGGAAGGACAAAGAATGGGTACTATTCACGAAAGCGAAGAAAAGGAGACCTAAGATGTGGTACGCGAGATACCGCGTTCTTCCAGTCCCGACTCCAGGATTTAGGAAAACGAAGAGCACATTGAACCTCTAAGACTCGGAGAAGGCTCTACCCAAGAGACAAAGCGTACCGTCGAGTTGCTAGTAAGCTAGTACGTATGTTCTGAGGCAAAATTTCTTGTGGCCTAGGACGTCATAAAAAGGGCAAATTCGTCGTCGTAGGCTAAGAGGTTGTGGTACACGATGACAGAACGTGCTTATATGCCCTCGGCATTTGCCGCTAGCCTTTGTAGCAAATGTCCAACTGATCAACTTCAACTCGACATGAACTCAGCGCGCAATTTTGCTGGAATTTTCGTCTCCATTTTCGCACTGAACACCGTAAACTACGGTCTTCCCATTACTTCTTATATAATTCAGCTAGAAAGAGCCTTATTAGCACGCTCTGCGGTCTCTCAGTCGCCACTTCTTGAACCTACTTCCTCCAGGCTTTTCCAGGTCTCCTTATCTGTAGTATTCGGTCCTACGCAGGTGAGTATTGCATGTCATCGCGAACATCCTATCACCGCCATTGCTTACCAAAATCGCGTAGACATCTCCAACCTCAAAGGGGTTTGCGTGGGTTCTTCCCCCACGCGAAGACTCGGGCCTGGGACCTCATCTGACATCAAATTTGGTCGCTTCTCCACATAATTCTCACCATTATGTCCATCGAGCCTATTTATACAATAACGCCATAGGCCCGGGCATCCCTCTTAGCCCGGACTGCGAGGTGTCTTGGTGGCTGTCGGCTTAAGCCGGTACCCCCGAATCATCTCTCAGCCTCCCTTCCTCCATCTTTTAAAGCTTGACATTCTGTTCTTGGGACGCGTCTTCATTCCTCTTCCTTGATATGCCCGAAAAACTGCTTTCGCAGGTGGCCACGCCGTCGGAGGACTCGCAGTCGAAGATTGAAGAGAAAATCGGGATACCCTATGGCGACGTTGAGTTGGAGAGGAAGGCCGTTCGCCGGCTTGACTGGAGCATACTTCCTGTTATGACCATGTTCTATCTTCTGTCCTTCTTAGTGAGAACTTTATGATGCTTCTATCGACTGGCTTATCATCTCTAACTACAACCCAAGGATCGAGCAAACATCGGTGAGCACTTCGACCTTGTTCCGCCTACTGTGGGCTCACTCGAGCTTTTCACCGCGTCAGGAAATGCTCGCGTCGCAGGGCTGCAGAGAGATCTTCGTCTTACCGACAGGGAGTATCAGATATGTGTGACGGTCCTCTACGTGTGCGTCTTGCTAGCCACAGCCCATCTTCAGCATCAGATATCTAACCTTAACACTTCCAGCCCCTACATCTGCGCCGAGCTACCTTCGAACCTCGTTCTGCGGCGAATCGGCCCTCAACGCCTCATGCCGACCTTGCTCACTGCGTGGGGCGTGGTTGTAACATTGCAAGGCGCGTCAGGTGCCCTGTCTGTTCAATGCCGCCATTCACCTTGCCATATCCAGGCCTCGTATCCTCGTTCGCTGGTCTGGTGGTCGTTAGAGCGGTACTCGGGCTTATCGAGGGACCGATGTTCCCGGGCATTGTGTTATACCTGTCAGGATTCTACACAAGACGAGAGCTGTCGCTGAGGTACATCATTTCAACCAGCCACACCTCCATTAATGACAACATATTGACATGACCACAGGATTGCGCTGTTCTTCTCATCAGCGTCGCTCTCTGGGGCGTTCTCCGGACTCTTGGCCGCTGCGATTGAAAAGATGGATGGGATTGGGAACAAGCCGGGGTGGGCATGGATATTCATTCTTGTGGGTGAATTTCTGAATTCCTTTCTGGAAGCAATTGATACATGAAGTATACAGGAAGGCTTGTTCACGGTCCTAATGGGGTTCATCGGCTTCTTCCTCGTCCCAGCCACACCACGAGAGTCTAAGTTCCTCACATACGAGCAGAAGGAGTAAGCCTTTCTGTCATCTTCTGTCATCCGTCTTACCGTATCATTCATACCCCACACAGGCTGATTATGGCCCGCCTTGAGCGTGACCGACCCTCCATTCTCCCCGCCGACAAGTTCTCAGTCAAAGAGATCTTCAGATCGCTTACATCCCCGCAAGTTATCATTCTCTTTGTCATATTCTTCATGGTCGGCACGCAGCTCTATGGACTGGCACTCTTCCTCCCTTCCATTGTCAATCAGCTCGGGTTCGACAGGAACAGGTCTCAATTGCTTAGTGTGGGTCCGTTTGCTGCAGGGTTCATCTGTAAGTATGGTGGCCATCAACCACAGCTCTGTTACACAACTAACCTCTGGGATGGCCAGTGACGATTATATCTGCGATATGGTCCGATAGGTACCAGATGAGAGGAATTCCAGCTGCGACGATATCACTGTTATCTGTCGCTGGTTTTTCGTTGTTCTTTGGTACGTGCTCGAGAGTCCGTTCCTGGTGAGTATACTCAACTACTTCGCAACAGCCGCGAGAGAAAAGTACGTCGCATATGGCGCCCTTTACTTGATGGTTCCGGGAGTGTACGCCGGTGCCCCGGTTTTCATTGCGTGGATGGCCAATAACTCGGAACCCCATTACCGGCGAGCCACTAGCATTGCTATCGGTTTCGTAGCCACGAACTCGGTATGGCTTTCGGTCAATCTACTTGTCTAGAAGATACTGAACCCTACTTTTGAAGGGCGGTATCCTCAGCACTTGGAGATTTCCTACCAAAGAGGGGCCGAGATTTACGAACACCACGATAATGAATCTCGTTTTGTAAGCACACCTTCCCTCCTCTTCCGACTGTTTGCTTACGAGATGTCGCGAAAGTGCCATCCTAGCCGTCGTTGGTGCCTTTTTGAACATGGCCTATCTTCACTATAAGAACCAGTCAAAACAACGACCAGGGTATCGGGAGAGGAAGCTGGCCAAGTACGGTGACGAGAACGACCCCGATGCTTCTCTACGGGCGTGGATGGACCTGGGTGATAAACACCCTGATTATCGATATACCTTGTAGACAGTAATTATTAGGGCGGAACGAGTGACTTTATGAGTGAAAATGCTATAATATGTATTGTATTTCATAGTTCAGCTTTCATTTGTGTGCTTGATCGTGTGTAGGTCCTGAAACAACCTTCAACCTTTAAACTTCGGCGTCGATCCTAGCCTTCACCTTCTCCAACGTTTTCGCGAGCACTTCTTTCTCCGTCAGCTTCGCTGGCCAGTTGATCTCCAGATCTATCACTAGTCCTTCTTTCGGTCCCGGCTTCGGTATAACGTGGAAGTGGACGTGTGGGACAGTCTGAAAGGCCCCTTCTCCGTTGTTCTGAACGCGAAACGCAATGTCGGTCACGGAATAATTGGCCGATATGATGATCCGTCATACCTGAATGACGTTAAACTCCTCCGTCCCAGCTGCCTTCGCCACCTTCTTCAGCAGTGGAGCGATATCGCGTAGATACTCATCTGGGAGGTCGAGGAGAGTTTTTGCATGATCTGTACCGACATCGCTATCAGGAACCATGTCCTCCGCTCAGTCAGTATTGGAAATGTTCCATACACTTCGGGATAACCAATGAATGCCCTTCAGATGTCGGGTTAACGTCAAGGAAAGAGAAACTGATAGATGAGAAGGGCTTAATGAGATAGATATCAGCTAAAGCCCTGATAACACACCTGTACTCCGTCTCGAGGATCTTGAAGCTCGGGATGATTCCTACGAAACAAGAAGCATTCAACATACGGCTCGGCGTAGAGAAACAGAGGGTTTGCCTTTGATGATCCTGCAGAAGAGGCATCTAGCGACAAGCCATTGTTGTGAGCACAATGTTTCCGGCACCCCAACTCTCGATGCTCGCCCCGGCAGCCCCAACCCCAACTCCTCCTTCGGTACTTACGCGTCTTCAAGGTGTTCTGTGGACATCGTACAGAGTTGGCAAGTCGAATGTGGCTCGGTTGGCAGCTTTCGAAATGGTTGTGGAGGTCCGAAAGAAAGGATTGTCCGCACTCCGGGTATCGTGCCAAGATGTTATAATGACATCACGCACTCTCGGGTCTGCCTGAGCGCTCCGAAAGGCCTAAGAATTAAACCAAAGCCCCGCACCGTGATCAACTACAGACAACGGATGAGAGCACCTCTCGCACATTTGTATCCTTGAAAAAGAAATTGGAATAAACATCAATATCTCTATCACACAATTGAAGTCGCCCAACCCCTTCGAGGTGTCTACCATCTACATGATCGCGGCAGGCAAGGCCTCAAGCTATCGATGTCCATCAAAAGTGTAGAGAAAAGGTGGGCGCGGTGTGTAATATTTGCCCCGATGGTACCAGAACCCGAACCATGGGATATCCTCAACGCCACCATCTCGTCTTCTCCCGTCCATGATCGTCACCCCGATGCTAGGAATGGAAGGGGAAACGCTGTCGGCGGAGACCACTCATCCCGCCCTAGTGATTCTTCAACCACAAACACGCACGGGTCGTACAACTACATTTCTTCATTATGACCGGAAAGGGAAGAGACAAGCTAGCTGAAAAGAAGGAAGGGGTTGTTCGAGATATTAGGATTAGGAGATCCAAGATGTTGGCGATGGTGTTATTATGTAGGAGACGACGAGGGTAGGACTGAGGGCAATAGAAAGAGCGAGAAAGGATAGGAGGAGAGAGGATAAAGGAATGTGGTGCCCTGTGCTGGCGGAGCGATGGTAGCCATATTCATTAATGCAGTCAGTCGGGTCGGTCTGTCTGCCTGGACGTGTCCGGGAGGGTTCTGGGGCGTCACGGGACCCGAGAGAACAAGGCGGTCATAACAAGACGTCAAAAAAAGGATGACCATGGCGGTCAGGATCTTGAGGTAAACCTTGACACCATGACTGCCAACGCTATGAAGGCGCAAAGGCGCCACTTCTCATAGACGAAATGCCGCCACGTTGCCACCCATCCAGTAGTTGGAGCAGGAACCGGCGCCACAGGCCCCGACACCGCTCTCCGAGCTGGGTCATCTGCCGCGGTCGGAGCAACGGGTTGAGGGTCAGGGAAGGCTGTCTTCGGCGCCGATGCTAGGTGCGCTTGCGAGGGGGGATTGCGGAACATCACCTCAGGCTTCCCTCGTTCTTTCTCGCCCATGTTAGGAAGATCCTTCATAGTTGCTGAGGAGTACTGTAATTGGCTAAGCGTAGGCACAGAAGTTAGGTGGTATGAAACGAGCTTACCTCGGGAAAAGCATCTCTGAATTTCGGCTGTGTGATGTTCCAGCCATGACTTCGAGCGGCAAACACACGTTTATGTGAATCCGATGAAGTGACAGAACCAGTCGTCATCTCGTCAGAGAGCATGAACGAGAGCAGGCCGGTCAAACTAGACGAGAAAGGTGGTCAGCATAGCCGTTAACGGGGGTTTTTCGAAACGGAGTCAGGTAACGGGCAAAGCTCCGGCTGACACGATCAGCTCGGGTTCTGTCTTGCCGGCGACAATCCACCGTAGGCTACCTCTAGACACTACGCCTTCGTTCAACCCCAGCTCAAGGAAGGTGAAGTACTCACATTGTGGCCACACTCCACGCAGGATTCCACTATCGGCGTACGTCTTGTCAATCTCGATTTAACTCTCCTCCAACATCAAGTAGGACTCACAGATCCAGGGTGGAAGTCTGACATGGAGAAGCAGATCTTGCGGTCTGGTTGGAAGCGCCCAGAGGGTGTGTACATCTAGGAGGTCGGAATGGGGTGAGTGACGTCTTGTGGTGCGAGGGTAGGAAGGACGGACCTTGATGCCTGGGGGCTTAAACGGGTATTCCGACGGAAAGAGTAGGACGCCGTGGTACTCTCCTCCAGCAAAGGGCGAGTCGGGGGGTCCGCGCTAGAACAAAAGACACATTACAAAGGCGCTTCTGATGCCACAAGCAAGGGCTGCATACGATAAGGTAGTTCCCTGGGTTGTAAGTGAGCACTGGAGCGTCATCTGCAGACTATAACGTGCGTACAGGTCAAGATATTCTTTTCATCGGGGGCTGCCCAGATGAACGGCGGCGGTTCCTTCTGCATGGCAACATATTCCTTCGATAGCTAGATACAGCGGAAGTTGGATCCGTCAGTCGCCTTATTGGTGGGGTTCTGGGCTCATAAATGGACACGTACACGTTTCTGAGCGGCCTTGCTCGCCATTGTGGATGCTGTGGGCGTGGTCGGTGGGGTATGGTGGTGGTTAGCAGGCAAGCGGGGGATTACACAGCCAAACACGTGTGACATGGCACTAGTTGTGACAGTCCGTCAACACAAGAAAGGTCTTGTGACCGAATGCCCTGATGTGCTGACTAAGCCTCATGCCTTCCATGAGGCATTGCCCACCTCCAGCAACATGGTTTCCGCGAGGCCTGCTCTTTAAACGTCGATGTCTCGTTCGTTATGCGCGATTCTGTCTTGCTTTCCCTTCCTCTTTCTTCGCAAGAGAAAAAAACAATTCATGTCTGAACAGCAAACTCCCGAGGATGACCATGCTCGGCTGAATCGTCTCCTTGCCTCTCCTAACAAAGAGGACGTTACCCGCTTTCTACACATTCTCCACCTTCTACTCGGCCGTACCGCCAACCCGGAAGAATGGCTGACACGCAACTACGTAGTGAAGCTGTATGTTGTTAAAGATATCAATACCAAGTCTCACCACGAATCCATCGTTGCTGAAGTCGCTCTCATGGGTCTACCTGAGCGCATATTCCTCCGCTTCGAGAGAACCAGGCATCGAGAACGCCTGACTATCGGCGAAGCTTGTCGAGACCAACAAACCCACAGTCCCGAAGACGAGGCGTTCAACATTTACATTCAAACTCTTGAAGCTTTCCTTGAGGATGGCCCTCCCGAATCCCTTTCTCCTATCCACCCCAACCGATCCTCAGCCTCAATCGCCACAGTCTGCTCGGTTGCATCGGTTACTTCCCTCACTTCTACCTCCAACCTGTTCCAAGGAGCCACTGCCGCCGAAGACCGAGTCACCCGGCTCGAAAAGATGGTCGATACCGAAGTTATCCTGGACAACTTCGAACCTAGAAACATGTCGCTCCTCCACCTTGCTGAACTCGCCGTCATTGTCCACAACAATGACCGAATCTACTCCCTCCTTCGTCATCAATGTTTTTGGTGGGCCACGCTCGTGTATCTTGTTGCCCATCGAGTACACCGAGACTCTCCCGGCGGCTCTCTGCCCAACCCTACTCAGTCGCCCATCTCAACGTCCCAACCCTCGAACATGATTACAGCTGAACGACTCAGCCGAGAGGCGTTCCAGCGTGAGGATGAGGAGGTCTGGGTGGAGGCCAATACCCAGTTAGCTGCATCGACGTCCGACCCTCAACCACAGGGGAAGGAGTTTGGCAAACGCTTCAAGCGGGAACCACCCAACCCGGCGAACAGGAGCTGTACTTGGAAAGGGGTGAAGATAATCAAGGTTGAGGCGAGTATGATTCAGGCTGTCTTAAAAGAATATGTTCGCACCCAAGGACAGATACAGGCTACGGTGTGTCAGCCCCTTCCATTGCTTCTTGCACTGTTGACACCACACCTTCTCTTAGGTTCATGATATTCTGCAGAAACAGCAGAGGTCGGAGAAACTGTTGGAAGAGGTGCATCAGACAGCGGAGAAGAGGATCGAGGAGGCCAAGGAACTTGCAGCACAGGAACGGAGAATGAGAGAGGAGGAACACAGAATGAGAGAAGAGGAGCGCAGGATGAGAGAGGAGGAGCGCAGGATGAGAGAGGAGGAAATGGGTGCAGAGATTGAGAGGTTGACAAGACTCGTGGCAGAACTACAGGGAGCTCGCTCTGGTCCATCTTGAGTTCCGTTGCTCAGCTTGCATTTTGTACATGTCTCAACTATGCAATCAACCTTTCGCATCTTTGTTTTATGAAGTAACTCTACATGTATTTCCTCATCGTTTTGAGCACTTGCGATAAAGTGACCATTAGCTGGAGGCAGTGGTCGATGCAAAAGTTCGGTATCGAATGTTGGTGGTTGGTATTTTCCTTGGTAGTAGTAGTAGTAGTAGTAGTAGTAGGTATACCGGCATGGTCCAAACGCTGAACACCGGTTTTCCGGGAGTATCAGTATGCGGGCAAGCGTCTATCGCATACCGTCCCGGGCTCTGTGCACTTATATCTATCAAGCCGCATCGCGTTTAAGACCGCCCTCACGATACAGTAAGCCCAGAGCAAAGAGACTCGAATATCCATTCACATGGATGGGAGAGTGTAGTGCATGATACATTGTGGGCTGGTGGACAATGATATATATTCTGTCCTCAGTTCTGATACCCATTATTTAAATCTGCTGTCTGAAAGCAAGTACCAATCCTTAGAGGGTGTAGTGGTAGATGTGTGGCTTTCTCAAGTGATTAAATGATGCACGTTCTCCGAATCAATGCGCTTTCAATGCGGTCTCGTTATACAGCATATGTGGATCCATATCTTCCGTCATTTGTCCATCACAGACAGTTCCTGTGGAATTGACTCCTTGTAATTGTTTCTTCAAGCATGAAGATGATGCTCGTCTTCCAGGAACAAGGGCTTCAGGCCGTTGGTCCATTTAATAGGATGGCCAGCCATTGGAAGGGGCTCATCATAGTGCGTAGGGCACAATTTGTGATTATTACAAGGGGACAGTTCTATTAATCCAGCATATACTTTGCTTGCCTTTTTTGCATAGTATTTTCATGTCCATTCCACCAAGAGAAATAGTATTCA